>CAUYQU010006621.1:0-36076 GCA_963574635.1 Cheracebus regulus
GATATCCAGGACTTGAACTCAGACCTGGAACAACTAGACTTAACAAATATTTACAGAACTCTCCTCCCCCAAATCCACAAAACATACATTTTTCTCAATATCACATTATACCTATTTTAAAAGTGACCACATAATTGGAAGGAAATCACTCCCCAGCAATTGCATAGCATTTCACAGGTTTAAATAAAATATTGGTTGGCCGCTTATTTGTTATTTTCATCCCCTATTCCTTCCTGTCTCCATTGTTAAGCACAATTATTGGCATAAAAGAGGTTTTTAATACCCATTTTTAGACTGTATTCTAGCCTGGGCAATAAAGCAAGAATCCCGTTCTCTCTCCCTCTTTCTCTTCCTCTTTCTTTCTCTCTTTCATAAAAAATAAAAAAATAAAAAATAAATAAAAACACCAACCGATTGGTTTTCAGTGTTACTGGTGGGGGAAAAGGAAAAGGAAGGGAGACTTAAATATTCAAATAAAAGCCAAAGAAAATTTGACAACAGTAAAGGTTTAAAATGCAAAGTAATAAAAGATTTATTAAAATATTTTTTAAAGTGCCATAAACTGAAAATAATTTAAATGGCTTGACAGTGATGTAAAAGAGAAGTGAAGAGAAGAGAACAAACAATAGTAACGTGTAACAGTGGCATTCCAAATCAATAGAAAGACAGATTAGACCATAAATGTTGAAACATTTGAAAAGAATGAAGTCCATAATTCACACAACTCATAAATAAGTGGCAGACAATTTTAAACTTTTACTTTAAAACATGAAATTAATGCTCTAGAAGACACAATAGCTAAAAAAATATAAACATGAATATAACAGCCCATTTGTCCTTCAATCTCATCCTTTTTATACATCTTGCATACTTTATGCTTCTGACTCTTTCCTGTTGAAAGTCTAAAATCTAAACTATCAAAGATAATACACTTCTATATGCTACTATCCTTAAGTACCTGGTACATTACAGTATATTAACCATATTACAATAGGTAGTTTTCGGTTTGATTTTTTTCCATCAGTTTTCCTGCGTTCCATGATCAATGCTCTTATTCTTACGTGTTGCTGCCAATCAGATAAGGGTTAAGAACAGAAATGAGAATAAGAGTAAATATGCCAATAATAAAAATAAATTAGGATATGTTAATAATTTGGCTTAGGGCAGAGTACTTCACTTACAGACAATAACCAGCCATACTGCAATATCAGAGAGGCCTTAATCTGGGTATTATCTGATTGTTTTTAAAAAAAAGAAAAGAAAAGCCTGGGCGTGGTGGCTCATGCCTGCAATCCCAGCACTTTGGGAGGCTCAGGAGGTAGATCACCTGAGGCCAGGAGTTTGTGACTGGCCTGGCCAACAGGGTGAAACCCTGTCTCTACCTAAAATACAAAAAAAAAAAATTAGCCATGTTGGCATGCATCTATAATCCCAGCTACTAGGGAGGCTGAGGTAGGAGAATCACTTGAACCCAGAAGGTGGAGGTTGCCATGAGCCTATCGCACTACTGCACTCCAGCCTGGGCAGCAGACCAAGACTCCATTTTTTTAAAAAAAAAAAAAGAAAGAAAGAAGAAAAATCAATACAGAAGTCACTGGAATCTAATAAAAGGAGCAACAACTTGGTTGTTGTTTCTCATTATTAACCCAGTTGGTTTCTCATTATTAACCCAAGGCACTTAATCCCTCTGACTCTCAGTGTCCTCACTGACAAATCAGGAGTAATAATCTTTATTTCAGAAGTTATTATGAGATCAGTAAGACTGGGAATTTTAAGGTGACTTTTATTTTAAAAATTGGATCAACAAAATGAAAGACAAAGACAAAAAGAAAAGAAGGCACTAAAATCTGGTGCCATGTACAGGTCCATAATCATTATTTCCCAAGAAGGTCACTGTATTGCAAAGGACAGTAGCAACTGACGCTCCAAATGATAAATACTGTCAGGGCATTGTTTTGGCTACTTAGACTCCCTTGGTCTGCATCTATTTTCCAATTGGTTCTCCATATTTGATTCACCTGATAGCCTTTCAAGTAAGTTCTGAGATGGAGCCTCACTCTATCTCCCAGGCTGGAATGCAGTGACACCATCTCGGCTCACTGTAACCTCCACCTCCAGGGTTCAAGGGATTCTCGTACCTCAGCCTCCCAAGTAGCTGGGATTACAGGCATGCGCCACCATGCCTGGCTAATTTTTGTATTTTTAGTAGAGACAGGGTTTCACCATGTTGGTCAGGCCAGTCACAAACTCCTGGCCTCAGGTGATCCACCTGCCTCAGCCTCCCAAAATGCTGGGATTACAGGCATGAGCCACCGCACCTGGCCTAGGTTTTTCTTACTTCAACTAAGAACTCTTACACATAGGTCAACATCATTTGAAAGTTACACCTCAGGTGTACTGTCCATAGGTCCTACGGAAGTTACAATGAACTCAAAATGTGGTGAAAATGTGGCTCTAAGCTTGGAATACAGAGCAAAAGTAGAATGAATTATGTAAGTGGTTCTTCAGGGGAGTACCTATCAATTTCATCAGCAGAACTGCTTCAAAAATATACATACCTATTATTCACAGAAAACAAAATACAAATATTCCTTATGCTTCAACCTTGCTTACAATGAGAGAAATGCTATTTTAAATAACATTAAGATACCATTTCAGTATCTAATTATGAACAATCCCAAAGTTTGAGACTAGATTTTGGTTAAGCTTTGGGAAAACACACTCTTATGTATAGCTGGTGTAGATACAAAATGCTGCAGGACCCATGAAGCAGAACTTGGCAATAACTGGCAAAATTACATGTGTTTACTCTTTGAGCCAGCAATCTCATTCTAGGATCCTATCCTATTGATACATAAGCAGAAATAAGGAATGACTTTTGTATGAAGCTATTTCTTGCAGTACTATTTGTAATAACAAACAGTGGAACTCCCATGTCCAGCAATAGGAAACTAGTTAGTTTTTTTTACATCTATTCAATAGGGTATGGTGCAATGATAAAAAACAATATTCTGTTATGAAACAAACTCCAGAATAGTACTGTAAAGTTAAAAAAAAAAGTGAAGCACAGAAAAGTAGGTAAGAATTAGGGGATTAGGAGGAGAGATGAGACACATATACTGTACATATGTCTGCCTGTCTTTGCAAAAAGAAGCAACAAAAGGATAAAGCAAAACTAATAAAAATGTGAACCTATAAGGCAAGGAAGAAAAGTAGGAAAAATGAGGCTAAGTAAGCAGACCTCTCTAAATGTATCTCAGTTTTGACTCTGGGACTATATGAATGCCTTGCATGGTTATAAAACAAAATTAATTTTTTAAAAAACTGAAAACAATGACCTTAATTATCAGTTTGATGACATAACCAAATAGAGAATTACTAAGGTACTTTAAAACATGGTATTTTGATTATACATCCTAAAGGGGGAAAACACACAAAGAAATCTTAAGCTACAATGAGTGGACCTATTGTTTTTGGTAATTTTTTTTAATTACTTTTTTTTTTCCTTTTTTCACCTCCTCTTCCCTCTGTTTTTGGTAATTTTCATGTTATTTTGAACTGGTGTAGTAAGATAAAACGGGTTTATGATAATGTCATTTTGAATAAAGATTTTTAGGTTAAGAGAAAGAGATACAGGCCAGGCACATTGGCTCATGTCTGTAAACCCAGCAACTTGGGAGGGTGGTGCAAAAGGACTGCTTGAAACAAAGAGTTCAAGACCAGCATGGGCAACATAGTGAGACGCTGTCTCTAACAAAATTTTTTTAAAAATTAGCCAGGCAAGGTGGTGAATGTCTGCAGTCTCAGGTACTTGGGAAGCTGAAGCATGAGGATCACTTCAGCCCAGTAGTTTGAGGGTACAGGGAAGTATGTTTGCACCACTATACTCTAGCCAGAGAGATAGAATGAGACCCTATCTCAAAAAAAAAAGATATGAAGATGAAGTCATATTAATTTTTAAAATTTTTATTCCTTTTAGTAGAAAATGGTTCTTAGAGACTACAGCTATTATTATGAATTGGAAATATCAGCATGAACTCAGAAATATTTTTTTGAGATGGAGTTTCGCTCTTTTGTCCAGGTTGGAGTGCAATGGCGCAATCTCGGCTCACCACAACCTACACCTCCTGCGTTCAAGCAATTCTCCTGCCTCAGCCTCCTGAGTAGCAGGGATTACAGGTACCTACCACCACACCTGGCTAATTTTGTATTTTTAATAGAGATGGGGTTTCTCCATTTTGGTCAGGCTGGTCTTGAACTCCGACCTCATGTGATCTGCCCACCTCTGACTCCCAAAGTGCTGGGATGACAGGCGTGAGCCACCGCACCCGACCATAAACATGGAATTTTAAAATATTTTTTAATTTTTGCATTCTACAATAAACATTTCCTAGCTCTGTTAACTGAAACTTCCTAGAAACAACTAACCTCACAGTATCCTGGGAATTATAGTACTATGTAATCCCACTTAAATATTTGCCCAATGACTGAACAAATGGCTAAACATATGTAAGAAGGCCTTTAGTATCCTGCTCCACCCTATTAATCATTTAAGAACCAACTCAATGACACTTATTCAAAAGCCTCAATTCTCCCACCATTACAGAAGCTGTACCTTCTCTTCATCCAGCACAGGCTCAGTAAATATTCACTGAATAAATAATATACTTTTGGAGGGCATCCTCCTTTAAGCCTGTTGCAACAAATATATCATAGTATGAATCTAAAATAAATTATATTTCTTGAATAAGTCTGCTGAATTAGGTATTCAAAAAAAAAGTTCATTGGGAAATCATCATATTAAATATAAAAATAACTTACCAGTTACCTGTAACTGCAACCTTCCACTGTGGTTATTACTAGTATCAGACCTTGGTGAAGCAGTGGCCATGTCCCAAAATTCAGCTAAAACCTATTTTTAAAAAAGTGAATTTATTCACGTGTTAGATAAGAGTTTGTAATTTTCAAAATGTTAAAACTACTTGTTTAAATCAACTAAGAAGTTCTCAAAAAGTATGGAAAAATTATCAAGCCTACTACTAACCCATTAAGAAAAAAACTAAAGTAAGTTGAAATAACAGAAGAAAATGGTGAGTAGTAAGCAAAATAAAAATAAACATTAGAATGTTGCCCCGGATATGCCGACTGCAGGAACACTGGGATCCAGAGACAAAGCACTGGGCCTGCTATAAAAGGAAGGAGCTGAGATTCCCACAATAAGCAAGGGCCCAAGTCAGTAGAAACTTCTAACATATAGCAGAAGCATATATGTCCATTGGTAGAAAAATGGTTAAATAAATGAGGCTAACTCATACAATGGAGCATTATACTGTAGTGAGAATGAATGAACTACAGGTAGGGGGCGGTGGCTCATGCCTGTAATCCCAGCACTTTGGGAGGCCAAGACAGCTGGATCACTTGAGGCAGAATTCAAGATCAGCCTGGCCAACTACAAAAAAAAAAAAAAAAGACAAAAATTAGCCAGAAGAGGTGGCAGATGCCTGTAATCCCAGCTACTAGGTAGGCTGAGGCAGGAGAATTGCTTAAACCCATGAGGTGAAGGTTGTACTGAGCCGAGATCGTGCCACTGCACTCCAGCCTGGGAGACAGAGCGAGAAATCTCAAAAAAAAAAAAAGAATGAACACAGTTATAAGCAACAACATGAATGTATCTAGGAAAATAACAGTAAGTAGAAAAGAAAAAAGACAGATGCGTTCTGAGCATCAAAACCTTCCTCTCAGTTCTGTCTCCAAAATTTAACATTCTACACTGAAGTCATGAAGAAATTCTTCCAACTCCTAATGACAAAGAAGAAATGAATTCTTTCGATGGTTATCATGATCTCATCTTTCATTATGCATTTCCTTTGAAAATTCCATGATTCCATGATTGAAAAAGAAATCCAGAAACGTGGGGTACTGTGGATCCTGAATCTCAAGAGTTTGTCCAACAAACAATTGCAGGAAGCCCAGTAAAGAACTGCTAAGGTCCAAATGGCCACCAAATAACAAGTTGTCACTCTTCCAAGCAATACTCTATGAATGTTACGGAAACATTTCTGCACACAATGAAGAAACTAGTATACAGAAATGTTTATTTGTCTATGATACAGCAATACCTACAGAGTCCAAAAATAAGTCTCCACAATTACTTTCGGGTTATAAATTTGAATTTGCCCACTGAGATATTTCTGTCTATTCTTATGTCTGCTCAAACATCTTTTATGTTTAAATGTTTTCCTTGAAATATATAAAGATTTGTAAATTAGATTTTTCTCTATAATAAAATACTATACGTGCAAGCTTTAAAAAGCCTATAAACATGATTATGAAACTTATATCAAACAATCATATTTGTGGTATTTTAAAAAGAAAAAATGGAAACAAATTCAGGATAGCAGTTATTTTAGGGGCTGGGAAAAGATAAGATATGGAATCAGAGAGGTCTTCGCAGGTAGCTCTTTAACCACATTGGTATTGGTATTGACCTAGTTCTTCGTTTGAGGGGTTGGTTCACAAATGGATTTTATTATTGACTTCTATATGTTACATATAATCTGGTACATTCAAATTACATGTTTTTTTTTTTTAAAGAATGTATGGAAGGCACAGAAGTAGATACAGTAAAGTTTAGTCTTCCAAGAAAAAGACACTCCTTCCTCTAGGCAGTAAATGAGAGACCTAAGGATAGGTGAAGACATAATTCATTTGGAGGTAGATTAAAAAAAAAAATCAAACGACCTATTAGGAAACTAAACAGAAAGATAACTACTGAGAATAAAGGCAAGAGGCACAGATTATTTATTTGAGAAGAGTCTTAAAACTTTATAATACTGTGCAGACTGGAGAACAGTGCCAAGCAGGTAAAAAAAAACTATTCACTTTACTATATGGAACTCTCTCTGTACCCTGATCCCCACCCCCAATCTATTTTTCCCTTTATTCTATATAAACTCTTTCATATCACCCAATCCCCAGACTTAAGAGCACATGTTCTGGTAACCAGTAACTGCAAATTTAAACTGAAAACCATGAGAGATGGTTCAAAAATGATAACATCCTGACTTAAAAGGGAAGAGACACAGCAAATAAAATTAATCAATTTCAACAATTATTCTCCACACTTCATTTAATAAAATAAAGTTGTATGGCACTTAAAAGATAATATAGTGTCATATATTCTCTCATCTGAGCACTACAGTAACACTGTGTGAGGAGGGAAGCACTCTGTCCATCTTACAGATGAGGAAACTGAGCCTCAGGAGTGTTAGAAGTCTACAGCTGTATTTTTTATGATAACATATTACTAGGTCTACATAATTAACTATCAAAATGTATTAAGCCTGACTATTAAATATAGTCTTAGTTTTAAAAAAATGGTTAATCACTTACTATGTATCAGGAACTGCTAGACACTGGAGATAGAAAGATGAGTAAGACACGATTCCCTCTTTCAAGGAGCTCATAGTCTGTGAGGAGACAACCCTGTAAACAAATAAATAGCTTTCAGTGTGATAATTTTTAAAATAGATGCAAAAGGTAAAGTACTATATCTGGGGCACACAAGAGAAAGTATATAATCCAGCCTACAGGGATCAAGAAAGGGATCACAGAGAAGATAACCTCTGAGGGAACTGGATCTTGAGGAGTGTATAATTTTTCAAGAGAGAATTACAGAAAGTGTGACACATCCAGAGAACTGCTTGCAATAGTGGACAATGAGACATAAGGACAGTGTAACATGATCAATCAAACAGAGAGGGTCTAAACTGCATAGGATCCTATGGAACGGTTCATATTGTATTTAAAATATACCATGCATAGGACTTTAACATTTACCCTGATGGTTTCAGTGATGAGAACTGCATTTTGGAAAAATAACTTTAGAAGCTGTAGGGGCTAGATTTAAGACAGTGAGCTATCTTAACTAAAGCACTGGTAGGCAGTATGATAGAAAAAACTCAGGATACATATAAGGTCTTTAACCAGATGACTATAGGATAACTAAGGGTTACAAAAAACCAAGAATCTGAAAAACTAAAATTTCCCACTTCATTGTCTGGATGGATGATGGCTCCCTAATCAGGATAGAGAGAAGACTAAGACTATTTGAATTTAATTTCCAGTTCTGCCACTTAAGAGCTGTATGACCAAGTTAACTTTTCCATGGCTCATTTCCTATATCACTAGACTAGGAAAAACAAAGTCATCTATCTCATGTTACAATGAGAATTAAATGAGATAATACATGTAAAACACTTAACACTTCGAGTATATGGCAGGAAGTAAAGACTGAATAAAGACTAGTTATTGTTTTTATTGTGGAAGAAGGAAGTTAAAAATACAAGTTTCATTTGGATATGCGGTTCAAAAGGAAGCTGCTAACAACTGGGTATAACAGACAGCTAGTTAGAGAAGTACACAGTTGAGGAAACAGGTCCGTGGAGAAGAAATATCTTGGAGTCACAGTTTATGTAAGTGGTATTAACATCCAGGGAAGACAATGGGTTTGTTTACAGAGAAGATATTTTGGAACAAATGTTGAACAGAATGAGAGAGGGTTAATTAACTTCTGCTGAGCCATATTAATACGGTGCTTATCACAAGCCCTCAGGGACAACAATCTGCATAATGATATGACTTTTATCCAATTGTCCTTGGTCCAGGATATGAGAAAACAGAAAAACTGTACGATCAATTTAGGTTCAGGAATTTAGAAAGCAAGGTTGGCAAAAGAAAAAACAAAGTCTGAGTTTTAGGTCATAATCTATGCTCAGAGAGTATGGTCAGTAATATCTAAGCTGATTATGTCAGTTCAACACTTTAAAAATGCCACAGACTTATATAAAGGTTCACTATTATTCAACTGTAAAGAACAGAAAAAAGTCCTGAGTGTAGATAATAAACTACATTTCCAGTACTCTGATAGACCTTTATAGATCAAATCCTCATTTAGAAGCTTTATCTTAATTGCTTGCTTACTTCAAAATGTCTTTCCTAAGTCAGAAGCAAAATTGTGAGAGCAAGAGCGAGCGAAAGAAAGAAAGAAAGAAAGAAAGAAAGAAAGAAAGAAAGAAAGAAAGAAAGAAAGAAAGAAAGAAAGAAAGAAAGAAAGAGAAAGAAAGAAAGAAAAGAAAGAAAAGAGAAACAAAAGCAAACCATCCAATTAGAATAGATCTGATTCATTCTGCACACTCTGCAGTGTTAAGGCTTTGAAAAGTCAAATAAATACTATCACATTATTTATCTGCCTGGATCAATTAATAAACATACTTACTGGCTGCCTATTTTATAAAGCGGGCATGGCAAGCATACAGAAATAGTAGAAGACAAAGTCCTGGCACTGAGTCTAATTTTGAAGACAATACTAATACACAAGAAACGACAACTCGGTAACAAGATAGGATGGTATGTAACAAGAGCAGTGTAGTCCAATAAATGTGGAACCTAAAAAGTTAGAAAGCCTACACTTAGGCAAAACTATTTTATCAAGTACAAAATTTAAAACTCAATGAATGTGGCAAAGATAAAAATGGATGAACCATGCAGTCTCCCCCCTCGATATGGGTAAGATTCAGCAGCTCCAAAGCATAAAATAAATATTTCATTAAAATATAAACTACAAAATAGAGGATTTTAAATTAAATTATATATATGAATATAGAAATATTACTTCTACATAGAAATACTGTTGGTCCTTTCAATGAATTTATAAAATGACAGTAAACATGAGAGTGACCAACTCGTCTCAGTTTACGCAGGAACATCAGGTTTTAATCTTGTGTCCTGGGAAACCTCTCAGTTCTGGGCAAACTGGGATATTTTATAATCTTAGTGAACAGTGCAATGGCTCTAACTGCTTAGACAGCTCTTTTGATGTATCTCAGAGAAACTTTTCTAGTGGAATCCTGTTATAAAAAAGTATGATTCTGTTGAATTTTTCATTTCCATGTGACCTGCAAATTCAGAAAGGAAAAACCAATTTGATAAGAACTACTCATCACTAGGGCTCAAAATCCTATCACTGGGACTACATGTTGGGAGAAGGGAAGAGGGAAGAGTAAGAGGCTTTCTCAATACCCAGGGTCTTTTAGCCCTCTGAATCATTTTCCTTTAACAGACTGTCCATATCATCACCACTGATCTCTCTAATCAAAGGCATTTCCAACTAGTACTACTGTTCTTCCCTACCCCGTGCCATCATCTATCATCCCCATACCATCATACCCCATGTCATCATAGCCTTTGCATCTATGCCAACAACTCACCTGTCCTGTATCTTGCTGATCTCAATTCCATTCACTAGCTCATATGACCCCATCCTGGATTTGATGGGTCCTATTCTGCTCACAATCTCCCAACAGTTATCTCTACCACTACACTCTCCCCTTAGAATTGGTCCACTTAACTCAGGAACTACAGTCTCTCCAGCACTCCTTTACTGTAGGGGACCTATTGGCAATATCATTAATAATTTACATTTGCATAGCACTTCACAGTTTCAAATTTTCATATATGTTATGTCAAGAAAACAGGCTAAGTACAATTGTTTCCCTTTTTACCGGTGCAACATTAATATTACCTTTCATTTCTATCTCCCGTTGGGCTTTTCGGCCCAGGTTCTCTTTATTGTGCCTTTCCCTCTACCTTCAAATAAACTTGGTGTTTTCAATGTACACATCTAACTATTTGGGAAAGAAGCTATCGGATTTCTTTTAAAGATTTTTATATAAAAATAGAGATGGGGTCTCACTATTTGCCCAGGCTGGTCTTTAAACTCTGACCTCCAGTTACCCTCCCACCTAGGCCTCCCAAATTGTTGAGATTACAGGCATCAGCTGCTGTGACCAGCCAAAAAATAAAGCTTTCTTGTCCACACTTGACCTTTCCCAATAAATATCACTGATTGATCCACTAATACTCAAAACACAAGAATGTCCCTCTCCTGATTATTTACAAGTGTGCTGCAGAGTAAAACAGAATAGCACTTCTGAGCTGTACCATTCCAGTGACTTGAAGAGTACTTGCAATATCTATCAGATAAATGACAAATAAACATGGAATCTACAGGTACCTATTAACCTCTGAATTTAATTTGGGTGTCTATTTTAACCTAAAAATGCCTATCTAACCTTAGGATCTAATAACTTCGACTATCTTTCCTCCGTCTTTCTGTACTTTTAGTCAATTTGAAAGCTCCTTTCAGTGCACAGTATATGTCCCTTTATTTCTGAGAAAAATGTATTTTTCTTCAAGATGCCCAATTTCCTAAGTTAGCATTAACCTCCTACTCTTACTATTCATTATGACCCAATTTCGGATCTTCAACCAGAGGGATTTAATTCATTAATTTTTAATGAACATTAATACGTTAATTTTTCCTGGGTCTTTTGGTTCTATTTTCTCTTACCCTCTAATTTTTACATCTTCTTTTACAGCAACATAAATCTGGGCCTTGTTTCTTGACTTTTCTTTTTCAGATATATCTCACACCTCCTTTTCATAAATGCAATCTCTTCCTATTTTTCAGCCATTTCATTTCTTATAGAACATGAGTTTATTCAATTGTATTTTTAATTTTACTTTATATGTATCTACTTATTTAGAGGCAGGGTGTCACTTCTGTCACCCAGGATAGAGTGCAGTGGCATAATCATGGCTCACTACAGCATCTAACTACTGGGCTCATGCCATCTTCCTGCCTCAGTCTCTCAAGTAGCTGGGACTATAGGCACACACCACCATACTTGACTAATTTTTTTGTTTGTTTTTGTAGAGATGGGGTATCTTTATGTTACCTAGCCTGGTCCAGAACTCCTTAGCTCAAGTGAGCCTACCACCTCAGCCTCTCAAAGCACTGAAATATTTTTTATTTTTAAAGTTTTATTCCTTTCAAACAACTACACAGAAAATTCTTCTGCTTTACAGTAAGTTACCTCAAAATTCATCTCTCATTAACATGTCTAATGAAAATAAGCAAAAAAAAAAATTCTTAAATTAAAATGCACCATACATATCACAATTTTGAGTTTGAAGCACCAAATCTTGATTTTTCTGTAGATTCCTTGTTTAATGCCAATTTTAACCATTTCTAGGCTATATGAAAGCCTTGTTCTCAAAATTATTCTGCGACAAATCTAAACTATTAGTTACATAATGAATACTAATTCATTTCTCTCCCTCAAAGCAACCAACACATAAAATTCACTTTATTTATCGAAATTCAAGTCCAATAACTGGTGAAACTATTTAACCCAACTCTCTTTTCATTCATTAATTCTAATCGAGTACATTTTTTAGTACTTTAAATTCCATCAATCTCCTTGCCTTCTAAATAGCCCTGCATCACAGCAAGGCTTCAGTCATAGCAGAAAATATGATCAGAGCAATTTAATGTACTCTTCTTATTAGGGTTCTTGTCCCAATTAATGAGAAATGGTTACAATTACGTACCCAAAGAAAAACTAACCACACTTTGAAGCAAAATGTGTTTCACATACAATTTGAGCCAGCAAAATTTACAGGGTCTTCTTATCTATACAGAATGAAAGTTCCTTCCCAAAAAAGTAGTAAGTAATTGTTAAACCAATTTCATCCTTAACCTGCCTCCTTATCTAAGATTTTTCTGTACATATTGAATTATAACCTAAATGGAGTTGTAAACACACTGTAGCCTACTCTTGTGCCAATCACTGAATTTGGCCAATCAAAGGTGGCCAACAGTTCAAACCATGGTCAAATAAGGCAAACACCAAGCTGTAACCAATCCCGCTGTTTCCATACCTCACTTCCACTTGCAATACATCACGTTCCTTTTTATGTCCATATATCGTCTTCCATCAGGGCCACACTGGAGTTTTTGAGCCAACTCTAGCTTGGGAGGCTGCCTGATTCATGAATCATTCTTTGCTGAATTAAACACTATTAAATTTAATTCAGCTAAAATTTGTCTTTTAACATAATTAATAATAGACTGTGGACAGAATACCAGAGGCTATGCTAGCAGTGACTATGACACACCAAAGTATAGGTCAGTCCAGAAAATCAAATAACAAAGATATTTCTATTCTGAGCTGACAGAAGTGTTGGTTTTGCTCCTTTCCAAATCAGAGGTTAGCAATTTCTTAAAAATTACATTTACTGAAAACTTAATGTAAAGCCCTAAACTTCTAGTAATGTTAGAAGTTCTAAGAAACCCAAGTAAAAGTCTGTTGACAACTAAACTTTCACTTACAAACTTTCAAAGTCTGGTGGTGGTCCAATTATTTTGGGTAGGGGAAGGAGGAACTAAAAATTCTTTAAAATAGAAAACTATCATTTACCAGAGTCTACTTTGAATTTGGATTTGAACTTCTGTACCCACACTTACTAAGAAGCAGCATCACAGCACTTAAGAGCAAATTCTGTAGCCAGACCACCTGAGCCCAAAACACCCACCTGACTATGTTTGACTTCCAGCAAGCTCCTTTTCCTCACAGTGCCTCCGTTTTTACACGTATGGGAATGATAACAGTAACTACCTCACAGGGTTAAAATTGGCAAAGCACAAAAAATACTTCCTGGCACACAATAAATGCTTGATAAATAAAATCACAAGATGACAAATAATTTTTTTTTGTTTTTGAGATAGAGTCTCACTCTGTCATCCAGGCTGGAGTGCAGTGATGTGATCTCAGCTCACTGCAACCTCCGCCTCCAGGGTTCAAGCAATTCCCCTGCTTCAGCCTCCTGAGTAGCTGGGGCCATAGGCGCCCACACCCAGCCAATTTGTGTATTTTTTGTAGAGAAGAAGTTTCACTATGTTGGCCACACTGGTCTCGAACTCCTGACCTCAAATGATCTACCCAACTCGACCTCCCAAAGTGCTAGGATTACAGGCATAAGCCACCACGCCTGGCCCATAGACATATAATTTAATTTAACCTCTTTCAGTAGTAGACAGCTTTGCTAAACAACAATTATGGGAAGCCACTGATTTTGGACTAAGCTCCTGCACTAGGCCCCAGCAGACCAGACCAAGAAAAAATGAAGTCACGCATACTAAATGCTACATAATCAAATAAAAAGTTCAAGGAAGCAGAGAGTCAAAGCAGACCAGCTTTCCCTGAAAACAGATGACAGTCTGCCTGAGTCAACATAATAAGGAAGTCCCCTCTGCTTTAATCTTTACAAAGAAGTAACCTGACATTAACCAGTCAGCATTTTTGCCGTTGTTGTTTCCTTGTCCCCATCTTACAAAACCAAGTGTTCTGCCACTACCCAGCACAAGTTTTCATTCTATTTTGTAGAATGGGGACTGCCCCATTCATGAATTGTGAATAAAAGCCAATTAGATCTGTAACTAAATTTGTTATAATTTTGTTTTTTGATACCTTCAAGGTAAGATTATATAAGCACTTTGTGAATTATCGAGTACTATATAAATGCTAAATTATTAAGCATGAGAAAAATATTAAATTATATTAAATATAAGGAACAATTTTCAATAATGAAAATTAAATAATTCACTTACAGAAAAATACATATAGTCCTGATATATTTACATAATTTATATCAGTTAATTATAAACACTGAGGTGCTTTTGAGATACTAATCCCAACTTTTGTTTTAAATAATCTCTGATGGAAATTTCTGTAAAAAGACACTACACCCGATCCTGTCCTAGCATTAAGTCTTTGAAATTAAATATGCCCTCCTACTTTCTGAAGTGGTATACCCACATACTGTCACCTTCTAGAATAATGCCTTCCCTCCCTTCTCCTCCCTCATTTAAACCCTTCTCTTTTGATCATCAAACAATTTGAGGCTCATGTATTATTTAAAATAGTAAGAGCAACAAGAAAAAGGAAGAAAAAAATTCCTGTGATGAACTCACTTCCTAAAAGAATGCCCAAGCTTCTTTCTCACCCACTCTTCTACCCTTGCAATTTGATTGCTACTCTCACCACTCTATGGAAATATCTCTGCTCCCCTTCCAAAGCCAAACTGTGGCCATCTCACACCTACTTTCTCCTGGACCTGTCTGTACCATCGTACTACAATCCAATCACTCAATCAACACTGACATGGCCTCCATTCTTTCCCTGAAAACTACTAGCATAAGCCTCTAATTTTAACTTTATAGTAAATCAATTTACCATGTGGCAAAAAGGAAAAAAAAAAAAAAAAGCTGATCAATTATCAAACAAATAAGGCATAAGGCATTCTAACAATTTTTTGAATGAAGTTTTTCAGCTTATATATATGTGTGTGTTTTCAGGTGATATACTAAACACTAGAAATACAAAAACCATATAAAATATGCTCTTTGCTCTCAGTGAGATTAAAATTTAGTAGCAGAAAGAGACAAGTAACTCAACTTCAAGCTCATCGACAGAAAGGGGTGTGCAGAGACTAACCACAGAAGAACAAAAGAGGAGCATCTTAATATTATTTGGAGGTAAGCGGTAAAGAGTTATCAGGAGAGAATTCTGAGAAATGGTAACAGTTGAGATGAGTTGCAGAGGACTCCAGTGCAGCAGCTGCATACAAAAGAAAAGAAGTGGAAAGGAAAGTCATGCTTTCGAGACATTCTGTGCCCAGAGAGGTGAGATGACTAACATAAGCAGGTGATAAGTAGTTCTGTTAGGAAGGATATGGGGAGAGAAATGTAAGACACAAAATTATTAACGCAGAAAGAAGTTATACCATGAGAGTATCAGGAAAGCCATACGGAACCACTACCTTTTCTGCACAGAAGGAATATATGTGTATTTTAGAAAAACCCCTCTGGCAGTGTTAGCCTGAAAGTAGTCTAGCCAGAAAATGACCTGAAATTAGGGGGAAGAGAAGAGGAAGCAGAGGTATTAAGGAGCAGAATCTATAATAACTGGTGGACTGAGATGCAGGGGTAAAAGAAGGGGAGACATTTAAGACCTCCCAGATTTCTGCCTAGGTCAATTCCTTCTTACCATCACCATCACTACAACTCTTATCTCCAAACCCATAATTTCTCATCTAAACTAAGCACAACTTCCTAAATGGTCTCCCTGCCTACTCTTCACTCGCACCCTAGATCCATCTTTTATCCAGCAGTCAGAGTGATCCTTCTAAAGCAGCATACATCATTGTAACTGGTTCCAATGTTCTCTCATTTCAATTACAATAAATCCAAATTTATAAACGCCTATGTGATCTATTGCCCCACCTCTTCTCCTCCTTTTCCATTCCTGCCATTCCTCAACCTAATTACCTTGAGTGCTGCTGAGGAGCCTTTGCATTCACTGCTCCATCTCATAATCCTCTGGTTGCCTTTTCCGTCTTAGGAATCAACTTATATATGATCTCTTCAAAAAGAATTCCGCATCACCATAGGCCAACTCTAGTGCTTCACCCTATTTTATCTGTCCTAGTAATTCTCCATTACTTATCCTCATATATTTTGCCCCCTCACTTCTATCCATATCCCCACCTCTGCCAAGATAAGATCCTTGAGAACAGAGACTCTACCTTATTCACCATTCTTTTCCTAGAACCTATGCCAGTCTGGCTGTGGAAAGGCCCCCAATAGTTACTGACTGAGACACAGCACAGCAAAGAGATATATGCTGGAGGTAAAGGTGTGCATGACCTCCTATAAGCAGAGCCTGAGTGCAAACTGAAAGCCAACCATGCTATGACGAGTACCCAGTGTACGTGCACTCAATCAGGAAAGGCCTACTACATAAGGCAGAACCTAGGTAACCCCAGGACTGAAAGGCTGGACAGCAGACAGGAACTAGGTATTTGGCTGTTAGCAGTCATATAAAAAAAGAAAAAAATGCAAAAATTCATGTAGAAAATATCCCTCCAAAAGTCGTCAGTTTAGAAAACACTGTTTTAGACAACAAACAGTCCCATATTAAATGGCTGAGATAGGGCATCTAAACTTCACTTGGCCTCAGTTTTCTTATTAAATGAGAATTGGAACACAGAACACATGGATAATCTTTAGCTTAGTATTATTCACTGAAAATAGTGCATATTTCATGAAAATATGAAATATCCAGAAACAAACCATTCATAATTGTACCAAACTCACAATGATTCATACAATCATTTTCCTCAAATATACTTTTATAAAGTTGCAATCCTTGTATACAAATCATTTTATTTTCTACTCTCCATCCCTATTTACAGTAAAAGCTACCCATTACAAACTAGATGGAGTCATTGGACAACATCAGAGAACAATTTAATTTATGCTTACAGTTGTGGAAACAACTTTGCAACAATATTCTAGAAGGCCACAAGGTGGTGATGTTGTGCCATAAAATGAACCTTTTTAAAAAAACAAAACACATTATACCAACTTCCCCAAAATGAAATTGATAGCTTTCCTCCATTGCAAGAAAGGATATCAGTTATGATGTTTACTAGAAAACATTAGAAAGAAAAGAAAATGTATTCATCACACTTAGTAGCAACTATTCCAATTTTTAACCTAAGCTGCTATTTTTTAAAAGACAGACAAAAACACGGGGCTTTGGCAGCATTACTCTATTATCACACTGATTTTTCTTTCTCTCCCAGTTCCACCTCCTCCTCCACCTCTAAAAAAAGCAAAATATATTTTTACTTACCATTCATTGATGAACTTTATTTTTCCTATCCTTAAGGAGATGATTTTTACTTCTTTGTCTTAAAAGAATTACTAAAATTTAGCCATATCAACAAAACATAGACCTAAATGGTATCAGTACTAAGAATGAGGTAGTTTTTTTCTTTTAATTTGCTACAATTTCTCAGTTTCTTATACAATATTACGTTTGCATATTATACCAAATTACCAAAGCTGTTACAGTATATATATAATCAGAAAACAAGTTTCCCACTCCTGTGCTGCATGTTTCTGAAGAAAATATAATTCAAATAATACTAAGTACATTAAAACTTTGGTTACAAACTTATTTGCTAGGCAGAAACGTAAGATGATAAAACTAAGACCCAGTGCACTTAGGTGGGCACCTGAGTGATATAGAAAACACAGCCAGTCTTAAACACAGAACCTAAACCAGGCTACTGACTCCAAAATATAAGAACAGCAAACATTTATTCGGCTATCATATATCAGTCACTTTACAAAAAAATTATCACTAACATTATTAATTATCCATTAGAATCATCATTATTATTCTTATTAACAGATAAGAAAAATTAGATTTTAGGAATTGAAGTAAATTGCCCAGGGCCATGAAACTAGTAAAAGTCTGTATTTGAAACTAGTAAAAGTCTGAATTTGAAGCCAGATTTTCTTGAGCTCAAAGCTCTTTTTACTACATATGCACTGCAGAAATAAAATATAAAATAAGAAGTGCTGAGCTAAACCCATGCCTTAAAATGAGAAGTTTGCTGTTATCAATCTGAAGTTACTATTCTCTTGTTTTATCAACTTAAGCTTAAGTCAGGTGGTTTTGTGGGCTGTTAAGCTAGCCTTTGAAAATGTCTTTCCTTAAGGTTAAGAGAGAAAGAACAATTAATCTTAAAAAGATAAGTCTTTGAAAGTGTAAGCACATTAACAATGGAGTAGGTAAGCTGTTAGACACTATGTTTAGTAAATAATTTCCACGTATTCCGGGAAAGCAATCAGGACATGACATTCTCACTCTAAGAAGATCAAACTTCATGTAATTCTATTATGTATACTCTCGTATTTCAAAATGGCACAAACATTTCCATAATTGGTCACTTAATTCAAACTGATATTTTAATAGTAAATTTGCTTAACAGGCTTTTCTCCTTATCAAAAATTTTTATGATTTTGGGATTCCTGAAATACATGTACTTGCTGCATTTATGAAGCACCAGTAAGCAGAGTCATGAATGCTTGGAGCTGAAGCTGAGGATGAGAGGTGATTAAGAAGAGAATTACTCAGAAACACAGAGCTTCTTAATGGCAGGCCAAACCTAGAATTGCTGATGAGACTAGCCTAGCACTCTTCCACACTGTGCTGGTCATCAGGATATCATGACTCAAAGTTATATTCATCTCAAAACATATCCTGATTGTTTCTTAATACATTAAGAATTCTAATTTATCAGCATTTAAGCAGCCATGGAGACTTCCTAACTCTTTAATTCCAAAGTGCCAATTTGAGAAGAGCACATTTTGGTAATGCAATATAGAGAACAGTTTTTAAATCAGACAGACCCACATGCAAACTTCAACTCTATTTGTGCATATTTAACCTGAGTCTCAGTTTTCCTGTCTGTTAAATGAGGATATTAACACCAAATTAATATAGTATTGTGAGGCTTTTTTAAAAAAGGTGTTTAATATTAACTCTGGGAAAGTGGAACTCTTTCTAGAATACAGAAGATGCCCAGTAATTGTTAATTTCCTAACCCCATCCCACCCCAATCGCCACCACTCTAATCACACTCTCAATTACTCAAAGGCACAGAAACTCTCAATATTTTTCTTCTATACTTTCACAATAATATAGAGAAAAGTAGGTAAAGCCACTTCAGTCACATAGCCATGCTGTAAAATGAAATGCAGCAAAGCCCCTCACACACCTGCAGTAAGGATTAGAACAAAATTACATTTAAGAACTTGAGAGGAATATAGTACTGCCACATTTTCTGTTATAAATACACAATTTCAAGGTATTTTCGTTATTCAAGTGAAACACAATGTTAATTTCACTATTTACAAATACTCTTCCTAAGCATTTTAAAACATGCTGTAAAGTATAAATTTTCATCAGCTATTCCATTCTTAGAGGAAAGTATTAGAATCCAAAATACAGGGACACAATTCTTTACTAACAGATCCAAAATGCAAAAAAACTAAAAAAAGAAAAAAAAAAAAAAAAAACTGAAAGTTCATTTAGCAACAAAATCTGACCTGATGTGTGGCTATTTATTAACCTTACTTATCCACACACAAGCATCTGGCAAACAAAGTATAGGCACTACCCTAGACTTCACTGGAGTTTTATGTAATAGTATATGAAATGGATTACCTTTCCAAAATTCAAGAAAATTCTGAAATAGATCTGACATCAATGAGAAGGTATTAAAGACTCACCCTACTGAGTATGTACTGAAAACTAAGTGCCAGGTTTAAGTCACACAATAAAACTATGAATTGAGTATTATTATTCTCACTATACATACGACAAACTAGGGCTTATGATTATTCTCACTATATATATGATAAAACTAGGGCTTACTCAAGTTAACTTAAACAGTAGCATTCAGCCCACGAGTGCCAATACTCAAATCTACATTTGTCTTACTTCATTTAAGACCCAAGCTCTTAATAGCCAATACTTGAATGGAAAATTAAATCACAAAGAAAGTTTTAAAACAAGTTACAATTATTAAAACTTTTAACCTAGAAAAATGGTATTCCCAAGTATAATATATACCTTCCGTTCGGTATTCACTTGTAAATGTTGACACAATATTTCACAGGGCATAAACAAAAACAGATGGCTACTGTTTTTCTCCTAAAGAAAGGGCTCACAGAGACAGCGAAAACAAACATAAATACAATAGACTTCTCATGGTTAGGTGCTGTGGCTCAAGCCTGTCATCCCAGCACTCTGGGAGGCCAAGGCAGGAGAATCACTTGAGATCAGGAGCTCAAGACCAACCTGGCCAACATGGTGAAACCCCCATCTCTACAAAAATTAGCCACCAGGTGTCCAGAACCTATAATCTCAGCTACTTGGGAGGCTGAGGCAGGAGAATTGCCTGAGCCAGGGAGGCAGAGGTTGCAGAGAGCTGAGACTGAGCCACTGCACTCCAGCCTGAGTGAC
Source organism: Cheracebus regulus (assembly GCA_963574635.1). Classification (NCBI taxonomy): domain Eukaryota; kingdom Metazoa; phylum Chordata; class Mammalia; order Primates; family Pitheciidae; genus Cheracebus; species Cheracebus regulus. The sequence goes on from CAUYQU010006621.1 coordinate 20,787, forward strand.
AGAGAGAGACTCCGTCTCAGGAAAAAAAAAACAATAGGCCCCTCAAACAGAAATGCCAACTAACCCTTTCCACTCAAATTTAGAAAAAAATAAACCATGGGTTTGGCATATTTTTGACCACAAAATTACTAACAGAGTAACCAATGTTTATTTCAACCATATTTTTAGGTTTTTCCAGGAACATTCCCCAATTTAAAGATCTACTCTTCAGATGACAGGATCAGATTTTGGGTCCTGCTGGTCACAGGTTTGAGGAGGGTTTAAGTGAGGTAGCCCACAGGTGTCATCACTGTGGACCTAAGTAAGAGTTAGAGATCAACTTGAAATTTGTTTTTGTTTTTTCATTAATTTAAAATTCAAACCTTTTCTCCTGACTTTCCAAGTCAACACCCTTAGCCTAAGCAAAGGCTTTTCCCTGTTAGACACATCATGCCCCTAGGCAATCTACTTTCTATTCAAAAGACCAAATTTAAAATTTGACACATTTCAGTCAAAAATTTCTTTTTTTAAGTGGCTTACCTTAGCTAAGTGAAAAGCAATCAGACTATTTAACAATGAATCATAACTTCTAGCTTAACTCCTTCGGTAGGCATTTTTTTAAAAGATTAGCTTCGATCAAAAGAATTTCTGCTTTTGTAGAAGTATGGAGGAAATTTTTTGAACAAGGAAGCCTAATGGATGCCTCTCTGCAGTATCATTTCTCTTATCTACTCACTGTAATCACCCTATATCAGGTTTCTAGAGTTAGTTTGGATCAAGTCCTTGGCAATTATCTTAGGCCATTTTAAACATATGGAAGGTTCAGATGTTAAGCTTTCTTTGTATTTACATTATACATGTGTACTTAAAGAATACTTGAGGCCTGGGCACAGTGGCTCATAACTTTAATCCCAGCACTCTGGGAGGGAGGGTAAGGTGAGAGAATCACTTGAGTCCAGGAGCTTAAAACCAGCCTGGGCTATAAAGTGAGAAGCTGTCCCCACCCCCGGCCCCGCAATCACTACAAAAAAATAAAAAATTAGGCAGGGCACGATGGCTCATGCCTGTAATCAATCCCAAAACTCTAGGAGGCCAAGACGGGAAAATCACTTGAGGCCAGGAGTTCAACACCAGTCTGGCCAACATGGTGAAACCCCATCTCTACTAAAAATACAAAAATGCTGGGCATGGTGGCACATACCTGTAATCCCAGCCACTCAGGAGGCTAAGCCATAAGAATCACTTGAACCTGAGAGGCAGAGGTTGCAGTGAGCTAAGATTGCACCACTGCACTCCAGTCTGGATGACAGAGCAAGACTCCGTCTTGAAAGAAAGAAGAAAAAGAAAAGAAGAGAAAAGAAAAAGAAAGAAAAAAAGAAAGAAGGAAAAAGAAAGAAAGAAACAAAGAAAGAAGGAAGGAAAGAAAAAGGAAAGAAAGAAAAGAAGAAAGAAAAGAAAGGAAGAAAGAAAGAAAGAAGAAAGAAAAAAAAGAAAGAAAAAATTAGCCAGGTGCCGTGGCACACACCTGTACTCCCAGCTACTAGAGAGGCTAAGGTGGGAGGATCCTTTGCACCCAGGAGGTTAAGGTTGCAGTGAGCCATGATTTTACCACTGCACTCTAGCCGTGGGTGACAGAACGAGACCTTTTTTCAAAAAAAAAGGGTGGGGAGATACGTTAGCTAGCTAGAAAAATGAACTCTGACAGAACACACCAGGACCCCAAATAACCTACTCAGTTTCTACCAATAGTTCTCAAACTAATGTGCATAAAATCTCTTGAGATATTTGCAAAAATTGAAGATTCCTAAGCTCCACTCTCAAGGACCACATCAGAGATCTGGTCTCCACACTTTGACAAACACTGGTCTATACTATATTTCATCTAATGATAGTATTAATGATTTTTTGTTTCCAGGCTGCACATGTTAAGTCGGTATCCCAGATTTCATGCTTATTCTTTTAGCAACATATTTTTTTTTTAATTAAGAAGTGAGATTTGGCCAAGTGTGGTGGCTCACGCCTGTAAATCCTAGCACTATGGGAGGTCAAGGCGGGGGATCACTTGAGCCCAGGAGTTTAAGACCAGCCTGGGCAACATCTCTTTCAAAAAAAAAAATTAGCTGGGCATGGTAGTGTGTGACTGTAGCCCCAGCTACTTGTGGGGCTGAGGTGAGAAGATTGCTTGAGCCCAGGAGGTCAAGGCTGCTATCAGCCATGATCACACTACTGCTTTCTAACCTAGGAGACAGAGCTGTTTGAGACCCTGTCTCAAAAAAAGAGGAGGGTGGAAATTTGATAAGGAGCTCTGCCCATGCCAAAACTAAGCTAGAACTGTCTTTGAAAAATGAGTAGCTCACAGCAAAGTGAATACCTGTTTGAATTTTCAATGTAATAATGGGCTTATTGTGTTCTAGCCACCATGCTTTCTGCTTTATAAACATTATTTCAGTTAATCCTTACAAAAATCCACCGGGCGTGGTGGCTCACGCCTATAATCCAAGCACTTTGGAGGCCAAGGCAGGCAGATCACCTGAGGTCGGGAGTTCAAGACCAGCCTGACCAACATGGTGAAACCCCGTCTTTAAAAAAAAAAAAGAAAGAAAGAAAAAGAAAAAAAAAATCCTTACAAAAATCCATTAAGGAAAGTATTATTTACATTTTACAAAAGGAGAAACTGAGGCAATCCTGCCATTAAGCAATACTAACAGACTTTAAACTATGACTCTTAACCTGTATACCAAAAGTGCCTCTATTCTTAAAAACTTAAAAAGAGAAAAGCAATCTAGTTTGTTTACTTCAAAGGTAAAGAATATCCTACTTTATACAAAACAGGTTCACTTAACTAATTCTCCTCCCCAGTCTAACTAAACATAGACAAAAAGTAGTACATCTTGGCAAGCTGAGGCTAATATATAACCAGAGTATCCTAATTTCAAGTCAGGACTCAACAGTCTGCTTCCACCCAGCCTAGTTAATCAGATTTATGAGTACACTGAATAGCTATCAAAAGAACTTGTTTTCCTTGTTTCATAAAAGGCTATCATACCTACATTCTGTTAATGCTAGGATGTTTTTTAACTACCCAAGTAATTTAAGGTAGGGAGGAGAGCCATCAAGAAGCACCTTCATGTAACTTTATCTGTGCCCTTCTTTGTGCCCTGGCCTTTCCTATTTCTATAAATCATGTTTGTTTCTCAGTACACCCAATTACCAAACTCCTCCCCCCCCAACAGCCAATGTACTATTTTCAGAAATTTGCAAAGAGATTTGCATTAGGATGCAGGGGCCCATTTTCAGTGTGCATGAAATGCCTCAAAAATGCTTCGCAGCTATGCACTAATAACCTACATTCTTAAAATGAAATGCATTCCCTACTCTGCTCGGAAACTATGATATAACAAAAATTAAACACTCTTTCTTCATTTCACCTTTAACTATGGCATTACTTAGCAGCCAACCAGAACTAAAAGCAAAACAAAACAAAATACAGCTGAGACTAAAAGTGATAGTGGATAAGGTTAAGCAATAAAGTAAGAAAAACACAGATAGCAAACAATGAATCTACCAGTTCTTGGAAAGGAGAAACAGCCCCTCATTCATTGTATTTCCATAAGAGAGGATTTTCATTCAGTCTCTAGAAGGAAAGACAATTCTCTCTACTATAATGATACCTCTCCAAGGAAGAGTAGCTTATCCCAAGCTTTTTCAAGACATTGCAAACAGAAAATGGCTGGGGGGAGGGGAGGGGCAGGGGGACAGGTTGCTCACTCTGGTCAAGGCCACAGTGACAGTCAAGAAACCCTGCTCTTCTACGTCTCAAATCCAATCACAAAGGCAGAGGGAATCTATCTCTGCCCATCTGTGGCCCATTCTCTGCATGGGATGCTGTCTGTTCCAATTCATGAGACTGGGTAAATCACTACTTCTGAGCAGCATGGACTCTTGGGTCCTGTACTTTCTTAGATCCCACTGCCCTCAAGTAGAAAGCAAGTCAATCCTGCCCCATTATAGTGGCATACTAGGAAAAACCTCAGAGGCCACAAATGTTCTCTTTTCTAACCAAGGATAGTGCCAGCTACTCCCATCTGCATAGTAAGCCAGATGTGCTGTCATTTGCACTTTTTAGACTCAGCTTTCCCTGTGGCATGCTCAGGCTCAAAATCCAGACTTGGGAAAAGTAGTAAGCTGCCTAAGCTTCAGCTTTCAAAACAGTCTTCCAGAAGCCTTGTTTTGGTATAATAAAGCTGATGCTATATTTAAATAAAATTTAAGGTAATCTGTTACACTGGTGGCCCCAAATGGATTCACACTTTGTACCCCTGAATCTGGGCTAGATTTATAATTTGCTTTAACCAGTATAATGAGGCAGAAATGATACTGTGCCACTTACAAGCCTAAACCTTAAGAAGATTTGGATGCAGGCCAGGCGTGGTGGCTCATGCCTATAATCCCAGCACTTTGGAAGGCCATGGTGGGAGGACCACAAGTTGAGGAGTCCAAGGCCAGCCTAGGGAAATAGAGCAAGACTCCATCTCTACAAAAACTTTAAAAATTTAGCTGAGTGTCATAACATAAACCTGTGGTCCCAACTACTCGAGAGGCTGAGGTCAAGGCTACAGTTTAACCATGATTTTGCCACTGAACTCCAGCCTGGGCAACAGAGCAAGACTCTGTCTCAAAAATAAATAAATAAAATTTAAAAAATAAAATATAAAACAATGATTACTTCCTAACACACCTACTTCTCAGTTGTCATGAGAACCAAATGATAAATATAGTTACTCTTTAGGCCAGGTACGGTGGCTCACGCCTGTCATCCCAGCATGTTGGGAGGCCAAGCGGGGGTGGTTCACAAGGTCAGGAGTTCGAGGCCAGCCTGTCCAATATGGGGAAACCCCATCTATACTAAAAATAAAAAAGTTAGCTGGGCATGGTGGTGGGCACCTGTAGTCCCAGCTACTTGGGAGGCTGAGGCAGGAGAATCACTTGAATCCGGGAGGTGGAGGTTGCAGTGAGCCAAGTTCATGCCACTATACTCCAGCCTGGGCGACAGAGCAAGACTCTATGTCAAAACATATATATATATATATATATATATATATAGTTACTATTTAAAAATGTGAAATGCTATACTAACACACGGTATAATAGATACTCTTCATAATGTCAGCAAAAACAGTGAAATTCATCTATGCATGTGTTCTTATCATTTTTCCTTCATTAAGTATTAGTAACTAGTTCCTTGGATACCACTATAAAGGGAAATTTTTTGGGTTATTAATTGCTCATTATATCATATTATTTATACAAAGAGTAAAAAAGAACCCAGTCTTTCTAATAATTATGAAATCAAAGTTTATTAACACGTAATAACATGCTATGATTACCTACTACCAGGGAGATAATCTTATAGATACAGAAAGGTCAACAGTTTACCAATCACACTATGCTTTAACCATACTAGTTAGTTACTTAATCCATCCAAAAATAATTGAATACTAATCTTCATTTACTTTGTAAAGTCTCCATTTTTATTTGATAAAGCCTTCTGAAAGAAAGTATTCCGAAGTAAGGTATAAATGAATAGAGAAGATAAAGTTCTTAAAGTTTCTTATTTCACTTACATCACCTGTCTCCTCCCTAACTCCCAGGCCAAATTGAGACAAAGAAAGTAACAATCCAAATGACTGATCTGACATTGCTAATTGCTCTTCTCTACCCAATTCATCCCTCAGACTCCAGCTCTCATGCACATATTAAACAAGGAGGGTAGATACTCTGATAAAAGTCTAGGACTCAAGAATCACAAAATGTTAAGAACTAGAAGGAGTCTTGTGGGATCATCTAGTCTTGCTGACAAGGTCACTTAAAGGCAGCAACTATATTCAATTGATGATAAAGCCATTGCATTATCTTCATACAAGAAAGAAAACCATCGTTGTTAACAATCTCCTCATTCCACTTTACCCACCAGCTGAATGATGGTTTGAGCAAATCATTTAAACTCTTGGGCTAGTCTTTTCTGTAATAGTAAATAACACTAGTCAAAATTCACTGTAAACTGTAAACCACAACATAAATATAATATTGTTTTTGTATATATACGGCATCTCTCTACAGTAAGAGTTCTTATCAGTATATAGAAGAATCTGAAGGTTCTACTGTTTTAAAAAGCTCCCAGTAGGCACAGTGGCTTACACTGTAATCATAGCACTTGGGAGGCCAAGGCAGGCTGATCACTTGAGCTCAGGAGTTCAACACCAGCCTAAGCAACATAGTAACACCTGTCTCTACAAAAAAATACAAAAATTAGCCAAGCGTGGTGGCAAGCGCCTGTGGTTCCAGCTACTCGGGACACTGAGGCAGGAGAATCTTTTGGGCCTTGAAGGTGGGGGTTGCAACGAGCCTGGAGGGAGTGAAAGAAACTCTGCCTCAGGGGAAAAAAAAAAAAAAGCTCCAAGTAATTCTGAGATGGGTGTCATGGATGACCTTCAGATGGTCCATGGACTCCCCTAAAACTATAGCCACAAAGCATAGGTACATATGGAAGTTTTCCAGGCCAGCAGATATTCTTAAGTTTCACCAAGAATTAGTAATTCCCAAAAGGTTGTAAAGTAGCACACATATGCTGAGGGTAAAGCTTCATAATTTTGCTCAAAATGGTACCATGTTCTCCCAACCAACCTGGATCAGAATCAGTTAATTTTACTTTCTTCATTTGCCCTCCATCAAATTTTGGCTATTTTACTTCCTTTCCATTCGCATGCACCACACCTCAGACCCTCACTATCCATGACTACAACAACTGGGAGGTCTTTCTACCTCCAGGCTCTCCCTACCTCAATTCACACTACAGGCTGCTATCCCACTAATCCTTCGGAAACAAAGTGTTCAAATTGTTTCACTCCCAACTCAAAATCATCTGTGGAAGCCCCACCACCTAGTAAATCCAAGGTTCATAAGCCTGGCATTAAAAACAACCCATAAACTGTTCCAAATTTTTACTTCATGTTTTATCACCCTTTATCCGGATACAAATAACTCTATGTTCCACTCAAACAATTACTTGCCTCTCCCCAAACAGGAACTGTGCTCTCAGAGATTCCTCTCTGCTTGGATTACCTTTCCTGCCTATCCAAAGTCATAGTCATCCTTCAAAACCAGGATTTCAGAAGCCAGAAGCTCTACGAACTAACCCTCTTATCCCTACCTTGCCAAGTAAGATCTGAGCTCTACTCTCTTTGAAGTTGACTCCTGAGAGGATTTTGGTACTGTTTATAAAACATATATATTAAAAGACAAATAGGGCATTTGTGTATAGCACTATCTACCTCATTAGTGTAAAAGCAGAAACTGCTAATCGGTTCATCTTTGTATTCCCCAAAATACCCCCCACAATTATGCAGTAAATGCCTAACAACTGTACAAGGAAGTAAAGGAAATTTCAGCCACCGTGGGGTAAACAGCAAAGATTACCATCTCTTTGCAGGCAGAGGCTTTATCTGTGACATTCTCTATTATGCCGACTTCCAAAAAGCATAACTAGTAATTATTGCTTTTCAAAACCCTGATGTCGTAGGTCATACCAGCAGTTTTGCATTTTAAGGTAAGAACTATCTGAAAATGTTAATAAGCTATGTCCCAAAGAACTATTCCACATACTTTACAATTCTCAATCCGAGTAGCTCCCAACACTTGGCCACTACTTTCCATTTTAAAAATATTAACTATTTATGAAAAATGATCATTTCTAGTCACAGCTAAATTTCCTACTTGACAGCTAAAAACAAGTCACACAATACAAGAATGACTTCCTTTGCTTGCATAATACACATAGATTTGGTGAGGCAGGTAAAATGGATTTACACATACACATGAACTCTTGTAAAAAAAAAAAAAAAAAAAAAAAACCCTGCAGATAACTGTAAACCAAGTATTTCTGGCAAAAACACCAAACAGGGAAAACAAAGACAACTTTGGATATGATTTTTTTTCCCTACTACAATTACCAGTAACATTTTAAAGCAGAAACACAAAATCTTGTTCCACATTAACCTACACACAAAAAAATTTTGTTAAACTTATCAAATAGAAAAAGCAAAATCAAGCCCCTGGAAAATATTTTACTGGAAGAGTGAAAATGTCAAAATTATAACAGATGCTACTCCTCTTTGGTAATGAAGGTTTCATATAATTACCAGAGCAAAGAAAACTCCAAATTCACAGAACAGAGAAAGGACTGTGAACAAGACTGATCATTTAAAGGTCGTAAAGGTAAGGGGCAAACAACAAAATGAAAATTTTTTAAAAAGAAAACGAAGATGAAAGGTAAGTGTGTAAGTCACAGACAAGATAAGGACTGGTAAAAATCTGCAAGGTCACTGGGACCTACCAGGTCACAAAAGGTGGAGGTGGGGGTTGCACTGGGGGGGGGCAGGGAGGGGAGCTGCAGAGTCGGTGAAGAACCGGGAGTGACAAAAACATGTCAGAAAAAGGCATTCCAAGGCTGGAGTCCTTGGTTTGCAACGTTGAAATTGGAGTGAAAGTCAGGGCACGGGCAATGAGTCCCTATATTTGTGGTCTGAGTGAGGTGTTAGGAAAAGGTGAAGGAAGGCGAAGAGAAGGCTAAGGAAGCCCAAGAACTGCGGCTGCAGAGTCACGGAAACACTTCGCTCCGCTCCAGGATCACTGGCACAGGCCTGTGCCAGGGCCAACTCCGGGCAAGACCCGTGACCCCACCCCAGAAAACTCCCGGCTCCCGGGCTGGAGAAGGCAGCCAAGGCAGGGCGGACTGTCCTCTCACCGCCCCTTGGAGGGTCCCGCCCGCGGGCGGACGGCGCCGGGTGCCGGGCACCGCGGCCAAGGCTTGGGGCCCGCGCCCCCTCCCTCCCCGCCCGCGTCCCCAGCCCCGCGCCCGCAGCCCCGCGCCGCGCCGCGCCGTCCTTACCCGGCGCGAAGCTGTCGGCTCCCGGCAGCCAGGCGGCCACGGCAGCGGCACCTCCTCCTGCGGCGGGCGCCCTCACCCTTCCGCGCCCAAGATCGCCATCTCTCAGCAGGCGCGGCGGCTGCAGCCACCCAGGCGTCGGCCCCGGCAGCCAAGGCCGCCTCAGCCACTCGGAACCCGGACGCCGAGCTCGCCGACACCCGACCCTCCCCCCACCCCCACCCCGGCCACGCGCCACCCCCAGGCGACCCCACACCTCCCTTCCTCGGGAGCGCGCTGCGTGGCAGCGTCGCCGGCGCCGCGCCCCGAGCGCGCGCCTTCCCGCCGGCCCCGGCACCGCGCGCGACGCCACGACCGCCCAAAGCCTCCAACTCCGGACCCGGAATCTGCCTGCCCCGAGCATGCGCAGCGAGGGCGCTGGGAGGCTGCCTTAGGAAAACTCCGCTCCTCCGGGTCCTGCGAGCGGTCGAGCGAAGGGGAGGGACAGCCAATAGTAGGGAGGGGCGGGGCCTGAACCTGTGGAAGGGGCGGGGCCTCCGCTGAGATTTGGGAAGAGGCTGCTCTAAGACCGCGCTGGGCACTGAGAACTCGACTTTCCGGTAGGCGGCCGATCCCGGAGCAGGACTTCTTAAGGTCCCGGGGCAAAAGTAGGCTGTTTATAAATACTCCTTGACCTAGCTAAGGGTTTGACTTAGAACCCATTGCAGGAGTAAATAATTGCATTTATCCATGGTCATACCCGAAGACTTGCAGTCCATTATTTATTAATCAAAACCTTCACTCCCCCTGCCCTCACTCACATCAGCCCAGTGATAAAGCTAATACTTACTGAGCAAGTACACGTGTTGGCACAATTAACCCACACAACAATCCCATAAAGTAGCGACTACTGTCTCCATTATACAGAAAAGTCAACTGGTTTAGGAGGTGCTGTTGGTTATGTGTATTGCTTTTAGAAGAAAGGCCAATGTGCAAATAGAAGTTAGTGGAACCGCATTACTTGACAGATGATCCTGTTTTCTACTTTAGAGAAGCAGAAGCCTTCAGGCATGGATTTCTACAATTTTTGCCCAACCACCTCATCAACTCCCCCATAGAATATCCCTACGTCCACACTTGTTTTCCTTCTGTCTGGGACGCTAGATGTCCCTGCCCACTCCACTGCTTGCTCTCCACTGAGAGCAGTCCTTTGGCACTTTTTTTTTTTTTTTTTTTTAGACAGTTTCACTCTGTCACCAGGCTTGAGTGCAGTGGAGCGGTCTCTGCTCACTGCAACCTCTGCCTCCCGGGTTCAAGCGATTCTTCTGCCTCAGCCTCCCTAGTAGGTGGAACTACAGGCGTGCACCACCACACACATCTAATTTTTGTATTTTTAGTAGAGATGGGGTTTCACCATGTTGACCAGAATAGTCTCGATCTCTTGACCTCGTGACCTACCCTCCTCGACCTCCAGAAGTGCTGGGATTACAGGCATGAGCCATCGCACCTGGCCTTGGCACATCTTTAACTTCGCCCTCTCCACTGCCTACAACCACTCAGCATAATCACGTTTTAAAACTAGTTCCTAAATTTTCCCTTGATTTTTAAACCTCTAGTTCTCTCGGTCCTTCCATTTTAACTGAGCTTATTGAAAGAACTGTGTGCCAAAAACAGTGCCAACAATCCATGAGTGTGTATAGGATTCGATAAATCTCTTGACTGAACAATCTACATTCCTGCCTACTATGCATTAGTTCTTGCCCTCTGGCTTTGCACTTGAATTTGGTGCACATTGTAACCACAAAGATCACTCTGAAATACCCATCTGTGTCACTCCACTGCTTAAAATCATCCGTTGGCTTTTTGGAGCTCTCCTGACAAAGATTAATATGATATTCAAGATTGCTTTGATGCTCATGCTCTGTCTCTTCTGTTATGAAAAACTCTTCACAGTTCCCCATATGTGCTCACTCATCTCTGCTTTAAACATGTACTAAGATTTTCTTCATCTTTTTGCTTTTGCTGTCCAGTCCCTTTAAATAAATGCAATAATGTGCTTACAAACACGTCCTCAAAAATTCCTTAGATATCCCCAGCAGGGATCTGCTCTCCTCCAGAATGCATGCAGGCCTTTTGCTTCCTGCTCCATGTCTCACTTTCAGCTCCACTCATTGCTCAGTTTCCTCCCCAGCTCAGAAGCTCTTAGTACTCACCTTGTCCCCAAGTTGACACCCAATATTGAACTAGCCTTTTGTTATTGACTATCTCTGGTTTCAAATAAACAATATTGTAAATAGCATTCCATGAACCATTATCAATGTCCTTATTTACTGTCGTAGATAAATCCTTAAAAGTAATAAAGTATGAACAAGTTTAGCCCTTTTGAAGCATATTGGCAACTACCTTCCTTAAAGAGCATAGACTCAGGTATCACATCGCCAGGGATCAAAACACAGCTCTGCCACCCAGTGCCCCTTTCTGACTTTCACAGGCCCTAGGTGCTTATACCTGTGTGGGCCTTGTCTTCCATAAAACAATGCTACAAAATATATTTTATTACTGCATTGTTAGGAAGACAAATATATTAACACTATACATTCAAAGATTTTTCTTTGACCTAAACATTCAGTTTTTTTTTGCCTTCCGATTTTAAAAGAAATTAAAGCATTTTTGTGGGTTCCTAAAAGTATTATAAGCCAGAGGCACTGTGTCTAGTGTGCCTAATGGATAACCTGAACCTCCTGCCACCTATGAGCTGTGAGATTTGGTCAATTGTTTAATCTAATTGTACTTCAACTCGGAAATTAGCATAGTGCTTCCACATATTCTAATAAAATATGTATATAAATTGCTATAAGTGACATGCATAGAGCTACTTAACACATAAGCATGACACATAATCAAGAAATTACTGTTATAATAGTTGTCAATTTTCCCACAGCACTACATGATAGTATGTGATTGTCCTTCTTCCATGTGCCCAGATCATCATGGTATGTTTTCATATGTGTATGTATGGTAGCTTATTGTTTGTCATTTGTCCATTTTTCTTACTGAGGTATTTCACAAAAGGGTGCTTCACATAATGTAGATATTAATCCTTTTTAAAACTATTGATCTTTTCCATTTTTGTATTCTTCCATTATTTTTTACTTCACACATCTTTCCCATCCTGAGATCATATAATTCATCTGTCTTTACTTTTTTCTACTTGACTATTTCACTTTTTTCATTAAATAATTTAATTTTCTTGAATTTATTTTGCAATCATGATCTAACTTTTTTTCTTTTAAAAATAGATCAAGGTATTCCCCCAAACCATTTGTTTAAACATTGTTCTCTAACTGTAGTGGCTTTAAAATATATCTACAGGCTGGGCACAGTGGCTCATGCCTCTAATCCCAACATTTTGGGAGGCCAAGGCAGGTGGATCACTTAAGGCCAGAAGTTTGATACCAGCCTGGCCAACATGAGAAAACCCTGTGCAGTTTGGCTGTGTCCCCGTGCAAATCTCTTTTTTTTTTTTAAATGGAGTCTTACTCTGTCGTGCAGGCTGGAGCACAGTGGTGTGATCTTGGCTTACTGCAACTTCCACTTCCCAGGTTCAAGTGATTCTCCTGCTTCAGCCTCCTGAGTAGCTGGAATTACAGGCACACACCATCAAGCCTGGTTAATTTTAATTTTAATTTTTTAAAATTTTTAGTGGAGACGAGGTTTCACCATGTTGGCCAGGGTGCTCTCAAACTCCTGATCTCAAGTGACCCGCCTACCTTGGCCTCCCAAAGTGCTGGGATTACAGGTATGAGCCACCACACCCAGCCCCAAATCTCATCTTGAACTGTAGTTTTTCATAATACCCACGTGTCATGGAAGGGACCCAATGTCAGATAATTTAATCATGGGGGCAGTTACCTTCATGCTCTTCTGGTGATAGTGAGTGAGTTCTCACAAGATCTGGTGTTTTTATAAGGGGCTTTTCCCACTTTGGCTCAGCACTTCTCCTTGCTGCCACCGTGTGAAGAAGGATGTGTTTGCCTCCCCTTTTGCCATGATTGTAAGTTTCCTGAGGCCTCCACAGCCATGCTGAACTGTGAGTCAGTTAAACCTCTTTCCTTTATAAAAATTACCCAGTCTCAGGTATGTCTTATTAACAGCACAAGAACAGACTAAAGCACGCTGTCTCTATTATACTTTTAAGAATTTTTTTTTTAATTTCTTAAAATATGTCTACAAATGTGTTAGTACATCTGTCCTCAAAAAGTGAAGCCTAGCCAGGCACAGTGGTTCATGCCTGTAATCCCAGGACTTTGGGAGGCCAAGGTGAGAGGATCACTTGAGCCCAGGAGTTTGAGACCAGCCTGGACAATGTAGTGAGACCTCATCTCTACTAAAAATCAAAAAAATGAGCTGGGAATGATAGTGCGCACCTGTAATCCCAGCTACTCTGGAGGCTGAGGTGGGAGGGTCACTCGAGCTCAGGAAGTCAAGGCTGTAGTGAGTCATGATTGCATCACTGCACTCCTGGTGACAGAGCAAGAGCAAGACCCTGTCTCAAAAAAAAATAAAAACAAAACAAAACAGGAAGCAGAGGTTGCAGTGAGCCAAGATTGCGCCACTTCACCCTAGCCTAGGTGACAGAGCAAGATGCTGTCTCTCTCTCTAAAAAAAGAAAAAACAGTGGGGCCTAATTCTCTTCCAAATGAATATAGGCTGTAATTAGTGACTTGTTTCTAATAGACATAATATAGCAAAAGTGACAGTGTGTCACTTCCAAGACTAGGTCATAAAAAGGCATCATGGAGCCTCTCCCACTTTCTCTCAGATCATTCTCAGCTGCCATATGGCAAAGACACATGAAGCTGCCCTGTGCAGAAGCCCACATGGCAAGGAACTGAGACATCCTGCCAACAACCGCCAGAGTCTGAGGCGTGCTGCCATCACCATGTGAGTGAGACATCTTAGAAGTGGATCCTTCAGCCTAAGTCAAGCCTTCAGATGATTGCATTCGACTGCAGCCTCATCAGAGACCTTGAACCAGAACCACCCAACTAAATTACTCTCAAATGCTTAACCCATGGCAACTATAACTGTAAAATAAGTGTTTGTCCTTTTAAGCAACTAAATTTGGGAGATAATTTGCTATCCAGAAATAGATAACAAATACACTAATCCTGTTGTTCTTAACTTGGGAACCATTTGATATCCCGGAAGACTTTGGCAATGGCTTACCACATTTTTTCATGAAGGTAGGTTGGATGTTCCATTGGCATCTAGTGGGTAGATGCCACAGATGGTGCTGAACATCCTACAGTGCACAAGACAGCCATGTCACCCCACTCAAAAACAAAGAATGATCAGGTCCAAGTGGCATTAATGCTGAAGGTGAGAAAATCTGCCCCAACCTATTTTCCCTTGCACCTTAAAAGTTTCTTATTTCCCTGTACATGTGAAAGAGGTAGAGTTTGCTTTATTTCCACTACTCATTTGAATGCTGCCTCACTTGTTTCTTTTTTTTCTTTTTTCTACTTTTATTTTAGATTGGGGGATACATGTGCAGATTTGTTACATGTGTAAATTGCATGTCACTGAGGCTTGGTGTGCAAATGTTCCTGTCACCCAAGTGTTTGTTGCTTAACCCTCTTTAGTATTCTCCTCATTCTCATGCTTCCCTGCTGGTCAGAGCCCAAACTCAGATAGCATAGAGAGCAGTGCCCCTTAGGACAATCTGTGCTTCCTTAAGAACTCCTTTGAAGCAGTGAAACAACAACATGAGGCAGCCCTCTCCTTTTTTGATGGTCCTCTCCCCTATTTACCTTCCTGTAAGTACAACATAAAGTAATCAGGTATATCAGTCTTAAGGGGTTCCCACCCCTTAAGATGTAACTTAAAGCAGTTATATCTTATGAAGGAAATTATTTCTGGTGAAACTCATATATACACATATATATATACATATATACACACATATATACACATATATATACATATATACACACATATATACACATATATATACATATATAACTTAAAGCAGTTATATCTTATGAAGGAAATTATTTCTAGTGAAACTCATATATACACATATATATACATATATACATACATATATACACATATATATACATATATAACTTAAAGCAGTTATATCTTATGAAGGAAATTATTTCTGGTGAAACTCATATATATATATATATATATACACATACACACACACATACACACATATATATACATATATAACTTAAAGCAGTTATGTCTTATGAAGGAAATTATTTCTGGTGAAACTCTAATATACATACATATGTATATTAGAGACAGTTTCACCAAGTTGACTAGCTGCTCTTGAACTCCTGACCTCAGGTGATCCACCCACCTGGCCTCCCAGAGT
>CAUYQU010006622.1:0-126701 GCA_963574635.1 Cheracebus regulus
CGGGAGTAGGGGACCACCAGGTTGCCTAAGGAGGGGTGAACTGGCCCAGGTCGGAAACGGAGCAGGTCAAAACTCCCGTGCTGATCAGTAGTGGGATCACGCCTGTGAATAGCCACTGCACTCCAGCCTGGGCAACATAGCGAGACCCCGTCTCTAAAAAAAAAAAAAAAAATTAATGGGCAAAAACACATTTTTGTAATTTACTCAAGGGATATAAAAGTGGCAAGCACATGAAACAATGTTCAACTTCCTTAGCTGTTAGGGAAATGCAAATGAAAATCACAATGAGTTATCACTGTACACCTATCAGACTGGCTAACATTTAAAAGTAGTGAGAATGCCAAGTGCTGGCAAGGATGCAGAGAAACTGGATCGCTCCTATGTTGCTGATGGAAATTTAAAATGAAACATTCGCTGTGAAAAATAGTTTAGTTATATTTCATAAAACTAATGATGCAATTTCCATAGGACCAACTATTTGCATTCTTGGTTTTTTATCTAAGGGAAAAGGACATTTACGTTCATACAAAAACCTGTACACAAATGTTCATGAGAGCTTTATTCATAGTAGCTCCAAACTGGAAACAACTCAGATGTTATTCGATAGATGAATGGTTCAACTAATTGCAGTGTTCCCATACCATGAAATACTTTTTAGTATTAACAAGGAACAAACGAACCATTGATTCATGCACCAATTTGCATCAGGCTCCCGAGAAGTATACTGACTGCAGAAGGCCAGTACCAAAAGAATACATACTTGTCTTAGTTGTTTTGCGTTGCAATAAAGGAATATCTGAGGCTGGGTAATTTGTAAAGAAAAGAGATTTATTTGATTTATGGTTCTGGAGGCTGTATAAGATGAGGGCCTCAGGCTGCTTCCACTCGTGGCAGGGGGAGAAGGGGAGCTGGCATGTGCAGAGATCACGTGGGGAGAGAGGAAGCAAGAGAGAGGTGGGAGGTGCCAGGCTCTTCATAACAACCAGCTCTAGAAGGAACTAATAGATCCTTAAGGGAAGGCATTAATTTATTCATGAGAAATCCATCCCCATGACCCGAATACCTCCATTAGGCCCCACCTCCAACATTGGGCATCAAATTTCCATATGAGGTTTGGAGGGAACCAACATCCAAGCTGTAGCAACACTGTGTGATTCCATTTATGTAATATTCTTGAAATGAGGAAATGCTAGAAATTCTTGAAATGAGATTATTGTTTGCCAGGGATAAGGATGAGGGGTGGTTATGAAGCGAAACATGGGAGATTCTTGCAGAACTGTTGTGATAGTGAATACACACAGCCCTACAAGTGTAATAAAATTGAGTAGAACTAAATATACACACAAACATACAAATAAGTACAGGTGAAACTGGTGAAGTCTGAACGGGATTGGAGGACTGTATCAATGTCACTGTCCTGGTTGTGACACTGTACTACAGTTTTGCAATATTATTTCAAATAAACAAGGGCTTCTGTTTCAAAGTCTCTTTTGTCTAATATTAATATAGCTACTCAAGCTCTATTACCACTGTCGTTTGCACAGTATATCACAGTATATCTTCTCCCATTCTTAACTTTCAACCTGTATTTTGAGATTAAAGTATTTTTTTTATACACAATATAAAATGTGTTAAAAATTATGGGAGGCCATTGCTTTGGACTGAGCTCCTGCACTAGGCCCCAGAAGACTAGGCCAAATCAAACCAAAACAGTCACTCATGCTAAATGACACATGATCAAAAAGACACTTAACAGGAGATTCTGGTCTACCTCAGTCAGTGTAATAAGGAAGTCACTTCTCCTTTAACCCTTACCAAAAAAAGTAAGTAGAAGTAACCTGACATTAGCCAATCAGCTTCCCCTCCACCATTGTTCTGTTTCCTTGTTCCCAGCTGTTGCCCGGTGGAAGATTTGGTTCCAGTTCGTAGAATGGAAGCTGCCCTTATTTATGAATTACAAAAAAAAAAAATTTTTTTAATTTGTAATTTTGTCTTTTGACAAAGTTGAATCTTATTTTTAATTCAGTCCAACAATCTCTGGCTTTTCATTGGATTGTTGAATCTATTCACATAGAATTTGTTACTGATACAGTTGAACTTCCATCTGCTATTTTTAATTTCTGTTCTTTTACTTTCCCTGAGCTTACTTGTTCCTGATTTACATTCTTCTTTTGTATTAAGTGAATATTTTCTAGTGTAACATTTTAATTTCTTTAATGATTTAGCTGTTTTTTAAGTTGCTCTAGGGTCTGCAATGTCCTTGTCAGCATTGATTTCAGATTTATACTAACATAATTCCAGTGGGATATAGAAAATTTACTCTTCTATAGTTCAATTCCCTCACCGAAGTTTTGCATTATTTTCTTATGTATATTATTTCTAAAGGTGTTACAAACTCGACAATGCATTGTAGTCACTATTTCTATAATTTCATGTCTTTTAAAGAATCTCAGAGAAGAGAGGAGAGCAAGTAAATATTTACAGAATTTGCTCTATTATCCTTCTTATTGGCCATTTTGGATTCTCTTCATTTCTTCTGTGGATTCAAGCTCCTCTCTGGCGTCGTTACTCAAGACAGCTTTGTTTCACCCCTCCTCCTTTGTGTTGTTATTGTCACATAGATTAAATTTTATATACTATAAACCTACATGTAATTATATGCATATTGTTTTATATGATTGCTTGCTAAATCAGTCAAGTGAAAAGAAGAAGAAATATGCAATCACACTGTCTTGTGCAATTACCTACATAATTACCTTAATCAGTGCTCTTGTCTTCTTAATGTAATTTTGATTTCGTACTTGGTCTCGCTTGCTTTTAGTGAGAGGAATATCTTTTAGTATTCTTTTATGGCAAGACTGCTAGAAGGAAATTCTCTTAGTGTTTGTATATCTTGGAATACATTTATTTTTATTTCAGAAAGATTTTTCCAAATATGATTTTTTGTTGTTGTTGAAAACTCTTTCCCTCTAGCATTTTAAATTTGTCATTCCACTTCCTCCTGGGATTGATTTTCTTTTTCTGATGAGAATTCCACTGTAATCCTCATTAGGGTTACCTTGTAAGTGATGAATCATTTCTTCCCACTACTTTTACAGTTTTTTTTGGTCTTTCTTCGACATTTTGATGATAAAGTATGTGGATGTGGATCATCTTGTGTTTACCCTACTTGAATTTTGTTACAGGATGTGCATATTATTATTATTATTATTATTGTTATTTTAGGTTTTATAAGAACTATTCTACTTAAGCTTAAAATAATAGTAAAGTAAGTTCCAACCCAAGCTATTAGAGGGGCAAAATGAAATGTATAAAATTCTTGATTAGTTTATTAAATGACAAGAATGAGGATAATAAAAGTAGGGCAAGAGGTAAACCAATGGTAAGATGATATAAATAAACCCAAATACATATCAAAATACATTTAATATAAATAGATAAATGATCCAGGTAAAAGACAAACATTGCTAAACTGGATCTAAAGAAACAAAACAATATAAAACTAAACAAAGCACTTTCTGCTCTCAAGGTCCATTAGGAAAGGATGGACGTGAACTGTTGGAAAAGACAGACAAAATATTAAACAAAAGAAAGTTGGCTTATTTATACTAAAGCTGTATATCAGACAGAGTTCACTTTAAGTTGTGATACATTACTACAGGTAAAGGATCATTTCACAATGTCGATAGGGTCAATCTACCAGGAAGGTATAACAACAACAATGTTTATGTACCTAATAATAGAGCTTCAAAATATGCAACACGAAAAGCTCCTTCAGGGTTCCCCAGGGAAGTTATCACAAAGTTACCTCATTGCTGATGAGGGGGTTGGGTATTGTTGAGCAGATGGAAAAGGGGGAAGTGCTTTGTCACAAAAAGGAGCTGGATCAGGGCCAGATAACTCCGTAGATTTCAGTGACATAAGCTGATTTTAAATTAAAAATCAATTAATTTAAAAAAAAATTAAAATTCAATTAAAAAAAAAGTGAAGTGGAAAGGCTGTGCATGTTAAAAATAGAGTGTACAGTGTGGATAAACAGAGAGTGTCCTGATAAAATATGCAACTTCACAGATGATGCAGGTTTCTTCCAGGTGGCAAAATGCATGCAATTCGGTGAGGCGGTTCTGCCATAAGCCAATTAAAAGATGGCAGAGGAGCCATGGTTACATTTTTGCATTAAGGAAATAAGTAATCCTAACTCTACATATTCAATGATAACTATGAGCAATCACTAACAAAGCAATAAAGAGCCATTGTGTATTGTTTTCACACAATTGGCTTGATCTGCTGCCACAGCTGAAAAAGCCAACATCTGGCCAAGCACTGACACGAAGTTGATTTTAGAAACAAAGTGAGAAATATAAGCTTGTATAAAACCATGACGCAGCTGAGGGCTAAGTTCTACATATGGTTTCCATCACCATACATTCAGGGACAAAGAAGGCAAAGAAGACCCAAGGACAGAGAGCTATGACAATTTAGGGAATATTATAAAATACTTTATTTAAAACCAATTGGACTCTTTAGTCTGCAAAGGTTAAGAGAATAGGGTGGAATCTGTACAACCATGGAAGTTATGATTAGGAAACATCCAGACTCCATTCACTCTTGGTACATGTAGTAGTTTCCTGTGGCTGCCACATTACCACAGAATTAGTGGCTTAACCACAATACAAATATATTGTCTTTGAGTTCCGTAGGAGAGGAGCTTGGTATGGGTCTCAGGAGGCTAAAATCGAGGTGCCGGCAGGGCTGGTTCCCTCTGGAGGCTTAGAAGAGCATTTGTTTCCTGAATTTTTCAGTTTCCGGAGGCTGCCTCTGCACCTTGGCTCATGGCCCCTTCCACCATCTTTGGCCAGCAGCAGCAGCAGGTTGAGCTCTCACATGGTCTCACCTTCACCTCTCCTGCCTCTCTCTTACTTTTGATTACATTGGGCTGATCCATATAATCTAGGACATTCTCCTCAGTTTAAGATTGACTGATCAGAGACCTTCATTCTATCTGCAACCTTAATTCTCTTTTGCATATAACATGACTATTCACAACTTCTGAGGATTAGGATGTGGATATCTTTGTTGGGGGAGATTATTTGGCTGATAACAATATACAAAAGTAATGAATAATAATGCCTTGAGGTCTGAAAGCAACAGAGGTTTTTTCTGTTTTTTGTTTTTTTTGATAAATAAAGGAGGTACAATTTTTTCAGCAGGTGATACTGGTTGAAAATATACTTAGCTTAAAAACATCATGGATAATAAATGCTTGACAGATTAATAAAGGATGCCAGAGATTCTGGGGACACATTCTTAACCTTTTATGCTTCCTTTTCCTCATTTAAAAGAATCATGTAAATATTTACATAAAAATAAGAAAAATGGTGGGAGGAGTCAAGATGTCTGACTAGATGCTGTCAGGAAGAGCTTATCCCATGGAGAGACCAGATCATCAAGAAGACTGGCACACTCTGAGCAGATCTTTGGAAGGAAGGCATTGAGAGTGGATGGAGGGAGGACACAGCCCCTGGGCTGAATGCGAAGGAAACTGCGAACCCTGCGTGGGGCTGCCAAGCACCAGGACTAGTTCCTGGCCCTGAGTAGCTCCAGCGGAAGGGGCAAATTAAATAGACATCAAGTGGTCCACTCCTGCCACACACCTACAGAATCCTACCTGCAGAAGAACCCATGACCTACATGGACATTTGAGCTGGCCAGGAGAGCTGCTTGGAGAGTTGGTAGGAACGGCACTGCAGCCTGCGTGAAGCCCAGAGGGTTTGGCATGGTAACGTCTGCAGTGGAGCAAGGCCAGGGGTGTGCATCCTGGAAAGCTTGCCATGCTTCTCTAGTTGGCTTTGGCCTTAGAATAGAGCTATCTTTTCTCATGGGATAGGGCCAGTCTGATCTGAGCATCCTCCTGCCTGCCATCCTCTCTGAGGTCCCTGCCTGGCTCCACCTGCGTCTAGCACAGCCTCAGATGCCCAATCGGTGCACTTCTCACTGGCTACCGCCATAGCTCCTTTACCCGCAGATCCCACCTAACAATCAGAGAGCTTCTACAAACAGGCCACTGCCAGCCTGCACCAACCTGCAGCCCTCCCCCAACTTTGTCAGGGCACACTCGCCCACAGCCTCTCCCAACTGCTTTGCCGAAGTGCTTATGCATGAACCACACCATCCCACCGCCACCATTTCGAGCATATGGACCACATGGTGCCACAGCTCTGCTCTGCTTTTGAGATGCAAAAAACGTACAAAAGATCAACACATCCAAAGATTGGTTTTTTGAAAGATAAATAAGACTGATAGACTACTGGCTAGACTAACGAAGAAACAAGAGAGAAGCTCCATACTCAATCAGAAATGACAAAGCAGACGTTATACCGCCAACCCCACAGAAATACCAGTGGCTCTTAGAAATTATTCTGAACACCTCTTTGCACACAAATCATAAAACCCAGGAGAACTGAATAATTCCCGGAAACAAACAACCTCCCAAGACTGTACCAAAAAAGAAATTGAAACCCCGAACAGACTAATGTTGAGATCTAAAATTGAATCAGCACTTTGGGAAGCCAAGGAGAGCAGGTCACTTGAGGTCAGGAGTTTGAGACCAACCTGGCCAACATGGTGAAAGCTCGTCTCTACCAAAAATGCAGAAATTAGCTAGGCATGGTGGCATGCACCTGTAGTCCCAGCTACTCAGGAGGCTGAGGCAGGAGAATGGCTTGAACCTGGAAGGTAGAGGTTGCAGTGAGCTGAGATTGTGCCACTGGACTCCAGCCTGGGTGACAGAGTGAGACTCCATCTCAAAAAAAAAAAAAAAAAGTAAAAATGAATCAGTAATTAAAAAAAAAGTCTGCCAACCAGAAAAAGCCCTGGACCAGATGGATTCACAGCTGAATTCTACCAGATGTATAAAGAAGGGCTCGTAGCAATCCCACTGAAACTATCCCAAAAAATTGAGGAGGAGGGATTCCTCCCTAACTCACTCTATGAGGCCAGGAGCATTCTGATAACAACACCTGGCAAAGGCATGCCGAAAAAGAAAACTTCAGGTCAATGTGCCTGATGAACAGAGATGCAAAAATCCTCAGCAAATACTAGCAAGCCAAATTCGGCAGCACATCAAAAAGCTAATCCACCACAATCAAGTAGGTTTTATTCCTGGGATGCAAGGTTGGTTCAACATACACAAATCAATCAATAAATGTGATCCATCTTGTAAACAGAACTAAATCCAAAAACCTCATGATCGTCTCAGTAGATATAGACAAGGCTTTCAATTAAAGTCAACATCCTTCACATTAAAAACCCACAACAAACTAGGTATTGAAGGATCATACCTCGAAATAATAATGAGAGCCATCTATGAGAAACCTATGGCTGACATCATACTGAATGGGCAAAAATGGAAGCATTCCCCTTGAGAATCAGAACATGACAAGGATGCATACTTGCATCACTGCTATTCAACATAGTACTGGAAGTCCTAGCCATTGTAATCAGGCAAGAGAAAAAAATAAAAGGCATCCAAATAGGAGGACAGGGAGTCAAACTGTCTCTCCTCACAGATGATATGATTCTATGCCCAGAAAACCCCATAGTCTCTGCCCAAAGAATCATAGATATGATAAACAACTTCATCAGAGTTTTAGGACATAAAATCAATGTACAAAAATCAGTAGCATTTCTATATATGAATAATATCCAAGCTGAGTGCCAAATCAGGAATGCAATCCCATTCACAATAGCCCCCAAAAGAATAAAATACCTAAGATAACAGCCAACCAGGGAGATGAAAGATCTGTATAAGAATTGCAAACACTACCAAGAACTCAGCAATGACACAAACAAATGGAAAAACATTCCTTGGCTCATGGACTGGAAGAATTAATATCGTTAAAATGGTTGCATGGCCCAAAGCAATTTACAGATTTAGTGCTAGTCCATCAAACTACTGATGACATTTTTTACAGAATTAGAAAAAAACTATTCTAAAATTCATGTGGAACCAAAATGAGCCCAAATAGCCGAAAAAAATCTTAGCAGGAAGAAAGCTGGAGGTGTCACACTACCTGACTTCAAATTATACTACAAGGCTTCAGTAACCAAAGCAGCATGGTAGTGGTACAAAAACAGACACATAGACCAATGGGTCAGGTTATATAACCCAGAAATAAAGCTGCACATCCACAACTATCTGATCTTTGACAAAGCTGACAAAAAAAGCAGGCAATGGAGAAAGGACTTCTATTCAGTAATATATGCTGGGATAATTGGTTAGCCACTGCTAAAGATTAAAACTGGACCCCTTCCTTACACCATATAAAAAAATCAACTCAAGAGGCATTAAAGACTTACATGTAAAACTTAAAATGATAAAAACCCTAGAAGAAAATTTAGGAAATGTCATTCTGGACTTAGGCCCTGGGAAAGATTTCATGGCAAAGACTCAAAAATCAATTGCAACAAAACCAAAAGCTGACAAGTGGGACCTAATTAAACTAAAGAGCTTCTGCACAGCAAAAGAAACTATCAATAGAGTAAACAGAGAACCTACAGAATGGGAAAAAATATTTGCAAACTATGCATCTGAGAAAGATCTAATACCCAGAATCTATAAGAACTTAAACAAATCAACAAGCCCAAAACAAATGGCCCCATTAAAAATGGGCAAAAGACATGAACAGATAATTCTCAAAAGAAGACATACACGTGGCCAACAGACATATGAAAAAACGCTCAACATGAGTAATCATTAGAGAATTGCAAATCAAAACCACAGTAAGAGACCATCTCACACGTCTTAGAATGGCTATTATTAAACGTAAACAAAACAAAACCCAGATTCTAGTGAGGTTGTGGAGAAATGGAGACACTTACATGCTGCTGGTAGGAATGTAAATCAGTTCGGCCACTGTGGGAAGCGGTTTGGAGATGTCTCAAAGAACTTAAAACAGAATTACCATTCAACCCAGCAATCTCATTACTGGATGTATACCCAGAGGAACAGAACTCATTCTACCATAAAGACACATGCATGCATACATTCATCGCAGAGTGATTTAAAATAGTAACAACATGGAATCAACCTGGATGCCCATCAGTGGTGGAGTGGATAAAGAAAATGTGCTACAATGCACCATGGAATACTATGCAGCCAGAAAAAGGATGAAATCATGTCCTTTGCAGCAACATGAATGGAGGTGAAGGCCCTTATCCTAAGTGAATTAACACAGGGACAGAAAACCAAATACTGCATATCCTCACTTAGAAGTGGGAGCTAAATGCTGAGTGTACGTGGACACAGAGAGGGGCACAATAGACACCAGGGTCTGCTGGAGGGTGGAGGATGGGAAAAGGGTGAGGACCAAAAAACGACTTATCAGGCACTGCACATATTCCCTGGGTGATGAAATCATCTGTACACCAAACCTGTGTCACACAATTTACCCATGTAACAAACTGATGCATGTACTCCCTGAACCTAAAACAAAAGTTGGAAAGAAAAAAAAGAAAAGGAAAACATCCCACTTTCTCTCCACCGTGAATATTTACTTCAGTTTTGAATGTTGCTTTGAATCTTTTCCATATGCAAGCATCATTTTTATATCCATTCACAGAATAAATACATGCTCACCTGCTTTTTCTCCTCATGTATGAAACAAGCATTTTCTGTTCCTTCCAAGGTGTTGTGATTACATTTTTAAGTGTGTGCCGGCTGTTAGCTGCAGGGAGGATGTGAGCAGAGAGGGAAGCTGTGCACTGAAGTGTCCACAGGTGTGTGCACAAAGGCCCGAAGTGTGGCCTGGAAGGGTGTGACCAAGGGACAAGGCCGGGCTGGCCTGGGCCACCATGTTCTGGCAGGGAACTGCAAGGCGTCTGAGAACTCTAAAGGCCAGCATGGCCTGGCAGGTTGTCAGGAGGGTAAGTGGGTCAAAGGAGGACGGAACATATGGCATTTGGCTGTGTGTGAACCTGATTTAGAACTAAGGTTTAGACTCTGGTATGCGGGCCTCTTCCAGGCTGTTGTCCCAGGCCCAGCGTGTTCCAGGTCAGCCCTCAGAAGGAAGGAGCCTGCCATGCAGCGGTGCACGGGAAGGCGGCCATGCTCTGCTCCTGCGAGAGCCCTGGGGTGCCTAAGCGCTGGGGAGAAGGAGCGTGGTGTGACTGTCGGCACTCAGGACTGAGAGTCCAAGGCCCAGAAGCAATTGTTTTCCCCAAAGCGTGGAATGGATGGGAAGCAGCAGCGGAGTCTTGTATCTGGCAGGGACATCCTGGAAGGCAGTTTGGAGACCAGACGAGGCAGAGGACACGCGGGCCGTCCTGGATGCCTTGCGTGGCAAACACCCCGAATAGACACAACCTGGAGCTGTGGGACTCTGTCTCTGCCCTCCCAGCAGGAAAGGGACTTGGAAGAAAAACCATTTTCCCTCATAATAGCCACGTCCTTTTTCTTGTATATCTGGTTTGTGAACTGAGGTTCCTATCACTAAGGCTCTTGTTCTCTCCAGCTGGGTCATGGCCTTAGCTCTTTGACCTCTAGACTTAGGGAGGCCTGGGGTTGGCCTGAGCAATGAAACGCCTTGCTAGAGTTGACCCAAGGAGCTGTCATGGCCATCACCCTTACTGTGGGTTCGTTCGGACCCCACCCTGTTGTTTCCCAAGGGGGGATGCAGGTGCCTTTCAGTGGCAGACAAAACACAGCAAAGTGGCAGAAATTATAGGTGAGAGGGAAAGGTAAGGCCAAGGAAGGGAAAGAGAGGACATGGGTGTGACATTAGCTCCTCAGGACTCACACCATGATGAAGCTTCCAGATGTAGTAACTAAAAATACAGGGCATCCAGTTAAATTTGAAGTTCAGATACAGAATGAACATTTTTAGTGTAAGTGAGTCCAAATATTACACGGGATATACGCTGAAAAATTATTTATTGAGTACCTAAAGTTCAGATTTCACTGGGTCCCTGTGTTTTATCTGGTGACACTACACAATCAAGTCCTCTCCACTTCCTTAGACAAGGGCCAGGAACTGAGCTCTCAGAACCTCCTGGCCAGACACCAGAGTGTCCCCAAAGGGCCCCTGGGGGGGGCTCAGGAGCAGCAGGGAGCCTTTTATTCCTGTAGACAGTGAAACAAAATGGTGTTTTATATTTTAAAAAATATTATTATATTCTGGATGAATATGTGACATTAAAAATTAAAGTAAAATGTAAAATATAAAGCAATTTATAAAATAGTTTCATCAAACTCATCACCTATATCCGGGGCATCTGCACTTCAGTTTCTTCTTTGGGGACTGAGATTCTCAGTTGCAACATTTGGGGTGACCACTAGAGGGAGGCATACAGACTTCACAATTCACAGCTTCCCTACCGTAAAAAAGAAAAACATCGTTTCAGGGTAGTACAAGCAATTCACATACTATTATTTTGTTGTTGTTGTTTCTGTTCTGATAAATGCTATTGTCTTTCTCCTCCTAGGTGACTTTTTTCTCCCCCTCCCTCCCCTTCAGCTACTCTGAATTCTGTGTCCTTTTTAAAACCATACAATTATTCCTGCTGTGTAGCTACTTAGGGTCCCGCTCTAAGACCCCCTGCCCAGCAGTGGGTTGCTTACTCCATAATGACAAGGGCTGCCATTTCGTGAGCTTTCGCGGTGTCAGCCATGGGGCTGTCAGCTTGGCATGTGGTATCCATCAGGAAACCTGGGCCAAGTGTTCGCCCCACAGGGCATTTAAGGCAGGGGATTGGCTAGTGGGGGTGGCATGGCTATGAGCCAAACCTAGGGACTCAGAGGAGCAGCAAGCTGCCACACCTTGGCTGGAGGGACAGAGGGTGGAGGTGGGATGGCGGGAACCTGGGGCCAGGTCACAGGATGGACGCTGCTTCCTGCACTGCTAAAGATGTGTAGGGCAGAACGAGGGTGGTGGGAAACATCCCAGCCTCCTACCAGGGCCTTCGGGAGCAGGTGACGCAGCAAAGGCAGCCCCGCCCCCTTGCCACCCAGAGCAGAGCAGGGGAAGGCAGGAAAGGGCGTGAAGATACAGTGCCCTGGAGCCAGCAGACATGCCTCATCTCTTTCAAGTGTGCTCGTTTTACAGCTGAGGAATCTGAAGTTCAGAGAGGTTAAGTGGCTGACTGCAGTTGCACAGCTCGTCAGAAGCAGAGCTAGAATTTGAACCAAGAAGGCCGCCTGCGGAATCCATGCTCTTGAGGACTGTCATATAGCAGAAGAGGCAGCTCCTGCATGGCAGCGTTCACCTTCACTCTCAGCCTTTGCAGACGTCACTAATCATTCAGAGCCTGGGTTCTACAGAGCCCTGAGGCAGGTTCACAATGTGGATGCTGCCATCCTAGCAGACATGACTCACCGAAAGCGTTCATCCCAAACAGATGATTCTGTTTGGGCGTGTCAGGCAAGATCCGCTTGCAAGAAATAGAGACCATGTCCCAATCCTGCACAGAATGGAATTTACTACAGGGGCTTAGGTGCTCACAGAAGTCCTGGAAGCGCTGAAGGTGGGGACTGAGAGGACAGCTCAGAAATCGTCCCCCAGGCCGAAATTGTCCCACTTTTGCCTCAAGCAAGACAGGGCAGTGGCAGGAGGTTCCCACTGGCATCGCTGACCTCCAGCACCCGTGCTGCAGTCCAGGGACAGGAACCACCACAGCTGCCGCTCAGCCCTTGTCCAACGGAGACCCCAGGATGCTGGGGGGAACCAGAATCTCCAGAGGCAGCCACTACCGGCGATAGAACACAGAAAGTGGACGAGAGGTTAGGGGGCCAGGCAGGCAGGGACAAGGAGTTATTGCTTAATCATGAGGGGCTGAGCAAAGCGTTCTGGAGGTGGGTGGTGGTGGTGGTTGTACAACATTGTAGATGTTCTTACTGCCACTGCACAGCACTCTTAAAATGGTTAAATGGCACAGTTTATGTTGTATATAGTTCACTACAAAAAAAATTTCAGAAAAGATAGAAACAAATGTAAAGCCATAACCACGTCACACCTATTAGGATGGCTACTACAAAAAGCAAGACAGAGCAAAATCGGCGCTGGTGAGGACGCGGAGAAACTGGAACCCTGGTGCACTGTTGGTGGGAATGTAAAATGTGCTGTTGCCATTGAAAAAGGATATGATGCTTCCTCAAAATAACTACAGGCAGAATTCCCACAGGCTCCAGCGATTCTGCCTCTGGGTACATACCCGAAAGAACTGAAGGTGGAGACTCCGGCAGGTATTTGCACACACATGCTCATAGCAGCATTGTCCACAGCTGCCCAAAGGTGGAAGCCACCAGGAGTCTGTGGGCGGATGGACAGATACAACGAGGCCTGTACACACGACGGAATAGTATTCAGCTTTAAAGAGGAAGGGATTGAGACACAGGCGACACCATGGGCGAACCTGGAGGACATGATGCGAAGTCAAATAAGCCAGACGCGAAAGGACAAATACTGTATGAGTCCATGCACAAGAAGTCCCTCGTGTAGTCAAATTCTCTTTGGGACAGAGTGTACCAGGGTGGCTTCCAGGGGCTGGGAGGAGGGAGAGAGACGGGTGGCATTTCAGTTTTGCAAGATGAAAAGAGTTCTGGAAATGGCTGGTGGTGATGGTGGCATGACATAAATATTCTTATACTGCTGAACTATATTCCTAAAAATGGCTCAGATGGTCAATTTTATGTATATTTCATCACATTTTTAAAATGAAAGTAAACCAGAAGAAGATGGAGAGGAGGAGAAGGAAACATGAAAGAGGAGGTGAAGGAGGGGGAAACCTAGGGTAGGACAGAGCATAGAAAGCAGATGGATGGGGCAGAGTGCCGACCAACCCCTATGCCAGGGGAAGCTCCCATCTTGGCCCCCCATCACGGGAAGCCCCCATCAATAGTGCCATCAGTAGTGATGGCAGCATCAATATTGTGACCCAGGCTCCGGTTGATTAGCAATGTCTGCAAAGGCCGAGGGCGAAGGTGAACTTGGTCATGCAGAAGCTGCCCCTTCTGTTACATGCTAGTTCTCAAGAGCATGGATTCTGCAGGTCTGGGAGGCCCTGGAATGAAAGAGAGCATTTGGAATGATAAGGAAAGAAAGAAACCAGGTTCTTTAAATGTTAATGCTGTTAGGAAAAGCTGTGGAAGGCCTACTAGGTATGATTTCAATGGAAAACCAGGGTTCTACCCCCACATCCGGGTTGTCTGATTCTGTGGGGTTTCCGTGCCTTTCACTGAGCTATTTTGTAGCTCTGTACGTTGTGGAAATGGACGGGGTGCAGATTATCCTGGGTCCATAGAAACACAGATGAGTCTGGGCTGGTGGAGACACAATGGACCCCTCTCCAGAGCCCATTTTGCACCTTCATTGAGCGAATTCATGTTGGCATTCCTGGCTGGATGCTCCTTGGATTCTCCTGAACTGGTTTTTAACAACTTGTTGATTCCTTATTAGTAAGTACAAAAAAAATTTGACCCCTGTTCATTTTATATATGCTTGAAAGTCATCATTTTACCTTTTTAAAAAATGTCACATTAGCAGAATCATAAAGGATGGAGAAGAGAATAGATGGAGGATTCACACACACGCTGAGACTCACCTCGATTTTTAGAACCTGGGGGGGACGTCACCCCACTCAGATGACAATCCCAGGAGTGACATGGGGGAGGCAGCTTTCAGCCTCTGTCTTCACAAGCAATTTGCTGAAAAAGGACAGGCTCACACTATGACCCATCTGCAGACCCGAGAGGGAGCTGATCTGCCTGCTGAGGAGACGGTTGGGGTCAGGGCGTGCTTGAGTTCCCCGGTCTCAGAAAGCTGGAGAGCTGGGTTGGGCCCGGCGGAGACTGCCATGGGCTAGGACGCGTGGTACCGAGAGACAAAGCAGACACCCTTCCCTCTGTCCCCTGCCCAGGCCCACAGCTTTGGACTTCAACTGCCACTCCAATGAAGAGGAGGAGGCCAAGGAGCACCCCGAGCATGGGGGGAAAGCAGCGTCCTCCCCAGGCCAAGGGCAGAGCTGGCCTTCCCTGCCTGCCCTGATGCAGCGTGTGGAATCACAGCCTCTTACCGCAGCCGAAGAGAGAAAAGGGTGGACGGAGGGTTGGGGGGTGGGGGTGGGGGTGGGGAGGCAGCGAGACACAGGGAATATAGATCCCGATCAAACATGTTAGAAACTGAGGCACAGAAAGATCTAGCTGGCTGGAAATGGCAGAGACGGTTTTCTAAGGCTTGACAAGCCTCTCAGCCCGTACTCTTAGCTAGGAGGCAATACTGTGGAAAGGTTTGCCTTTGTCCAGAGGTAGAAAGTGTGGGACCCCATTGGGGCTAAGCTCACTCAGCACCGGCTCCCTGCAGGCCCTATTTGTTTACATACTGTCTACTCTAGGGGCAGAGGCCATGTGGCCCGCAAAGCCTGAAATATTTGCTGTGTGGCCTTTACAGGACAAGTTTGCCGCCCACCCATGAACTAGATACTGATGAATGCGTCCTCCCCCTCCCTGGATGGGAGCTGGTGCCACTCTGCCCACTGCTTGCCCTGCCCTGGCCAGGCTCACTAATCCATCACCCCTTTTCCGTGCTCCCCAGAGCAGTGTGGCTCATTGGTGGGAACCTGCTGACAGGGAGCGACCTGTTTGCAAGCGGGACTCATTCCTCGGCTGTGATCTTCTATGGCAGGTCTCAGGTTGGTGTCAGCAATGGAGACCCACTGCAGAAACACCCCAGGCTGGGCTCAGGGTCGGCGTGCAGCTCAACTCTGTCAACCTCATGTGTTTCTGGACCTGGCGACCCACGTCCTGGGCACCCTCTCCTGGCTGTGCAGCAGGAATCCTGGCCTGGAAGGAGCCCCTGTGGCTCGGAGGGTCCAAGCCCCAGGTTTCTCACTGAGCCCCTCAGGCAGGTCTTCCCTGTCTGCAGGGCCTCCGAGCCCTAACTGCTCTCACCCTGCCCGGGCCGGGGGTCCCCGCCCCTCCTCAGTGGGTCAGCTCTTGGGGTCCCCACTCTCTGCCGTCCCCTCCCACAGCTTCCCTTCCCAGTCTCATCTCTGTGTCCTGCTTCTTTGGATTAATGCCTAACCATGGCCACCTGGCTCTCAACATTCACTCCACAAACAGGGTTGAGTGCCTGCTGTGTGCCAGGCGCCCTGCCGGCTCAGGGGCTCGGTGGGGACAAGATGCAGCCACTGTCCTCCTGGAGATCCGAGTCCACTGGTAGAGGCAGGGGCCAGCAGCTGCTGTGCAGTGTGTGTGTGTGTGTGTGTGTGTGTGTGTGTGAGAATGTGTGAGAGAGAGTGTGTGTGTGAGAGTATGTGTGAGTGCATGTGAGTGTGTGAGACTAGGTGTGTGTCTTTGTGTGTGTGTGTGTGTGTGTGTATATGCATGAGTGCCTGTGAGTGTGTGAGACTGGTTGTGTGTCTATGTGAAAGTGAGAGAGTGTGTGTGCATGTGAGTATACATGTGAGTGTGTGTGCATGTGTGAGACTGAGTGTGTGCATGTGTGCATGTGAGTATGCCTGTGAGTGCATGTGTGTATGTGAGTGTGTATGTGTGTGCATGTGAGACTGTGGGTGTGTCTGAGTGTGTGTGAGTGCATGTGAGTATGCATATGAGTGCATGTGTGTGTGAGCGTGCGAGTGTGTGCATGTGTGTGAGATTGTGTGTGTGACTGTGCATGAGTGAGTGTGTGTGTGTGTGTGTGTCTGTGTGTGTGTGTGTGTAGAGTGGGGATGGGGCTGAAAGCTCCTGAACCGGAGAACCCAGGGAGGGGGAGGAGGGATAGGGCATCTGTGGCGAGGTCTCGGCACACCCAAGGCTGGGCAGGTGGGCGGGGCCTGCCGTGGCTCCTCACTGAGTCTTTGGAGCCTTTCTGCCTCAGGCCTCTCGTCTCGGCCTCCGCTGTGACTTTCAGCTCTGTGGGGCTCAGCCCTTGCCACTCCCTGCTGCCCAGGCATCCTGGAGGAGCTGCTGTGGACCCTGCTCCGTGTCCAGGTGGAGTGGGGGTCAGGGGAGTCAGGGCCCACTGGGATAAATCTTCATCCAGAGGGAGACGGGAGGATGCTGCCTCCCACCAAATCCTCCTCCTTTCCTGCCTCCAGATGGGCCATCCTGAGGGAGTCACTATACACAGGGTGGCTCATGTCACAGTTTGCCTGGGACAGTTCCAGGTTTTACCTATCACCTTGGTGTCTTTAACAGGGAGTGTCCCAGATGGTGAGATGAAGGATGCGTTCACCCTGCATCCTCTGCCTCCACTGTGCCCCTGACATTCAGCAGTTGGTGTGCCATGAAGTGGTGACTACCTCTTCCCTCCCTTTCTCTGGCTCCTGGGGCCACACTCCCTAACCCCAAAGGGTCACCTGTGCCTGGGCCTCAAGCTCTGTTTCTGGGGATCTAAGGCCAGAGCCTTTGAAGGTGTGAGGAACGGGAGTGTCAGAAGCACATCTGTGCTCTAGGGACAGATCAGTCTCAACTCATGGAAGGACACCTACAGGGAGCTGTGATGAGAAATCAAGGGAGAATAATTGGCCCAGGCTGCTGGAGAGGGGCTTTCTGAGGAGCAGACATGTAGGGAGATTTGGGGGAAGAATCAGTGGGGGAGGGGGCCCTGGGCAGTCTAGGCAGGTGGTGGCACAGGCAGAGGGTCTCCAGTAGAAACAGTTGAATTCCAAGATTTGGGGAAATCCCAGAAAGAATTCCCGCCCCTCTGTTGCTGCTCAGCCCAAATCCTGGAGAGCCTCTTTGTCAGTGGCAGATAAAAGGGAGAAGTAAATCCGAGGAAAGGTCTCCAGGTAAAATGGGAAGAAAGGCCGTGAGAAGCACTGCACTACCTGGACCATTTCATCCACCCACACTTTGCCAGGAAAGACTCCATCCATGGAGCGGGAAGCACCCTCTGACCACTGCAGCTGCAGCAGGGAGAGCACCAGGGACACACACTGGGTGAGACTGGAACAGAAACAGAGAGAGGAGAGAACAGAGAGTCAGGAAGAGAAACCAAATCTGATGGAAACATAAAGGCAGCAGGAGAGAGAGACGGAGGGGGAGAGAAAGAGAGAGACAAGTGGATGAACAGATGGATGGATGGATGGAAGGATGGATGGATGGAAGGATGGATGGATAATGGATGACGGATGATGGAGACAGGATGGACAGATCAGGGATGAATGGATGATGGCTGAATGGAAGATGGATAGATGAGTAGATGGGTGGGTACGTGGATGGGTGGATGGATGATGGATGGAGGATGGATAAATCAAGAATGAATGGATAACGGTTGGATGGATGGAGGATGGATCAAGGATGAATGGATGGTGGCTGAATGGAAGATGGATAGATGAGTAGATGGGTGGGTACGTGGATGGGTGGATGGATGATGGATGGAGGATGGATAAATCAAGAATGAATGGATGATGGTTGGATGGATGGAGGATGGGTAGATCAAGGACAAATGGATGATTGTTGGGTGGAAGATAGATGGGCGAGTGGACGGGTGGGTAAGTAGATGGAAGGATGATGGATGATAGATGGAGTATGGGTAGATTATAGATGAATGGATGATGGATGGATGGAGGATGGGTGGATGCTGGAATGAATGGATAATGGATGAAAAATGGATGACGGATGAATGATGGGCAGATGATGGGCAGATTTCAGTGAGCACCCTTATCTTGCTGTATCAGTTGTAAGGGACCTGGTTGTTCACAGCATTGGCTCTTGAGGCCCCATGACCTCCTGTTTCTTTCCCTACCCCATCCCTGCCTCCTTCTCACACAGGTTGTAAGGTGTAGAACCTGTTCCCAATCTAAACACTGCAGCTTTCTTGACTCAGTGTTCTTCTTGTAAAATGAGTTTTATTCCCCAACTGCCAGCATTTCTGGCTGGGGTGGGGAGAGCTGACAGATTACTTCTAAGCATCTGGCACATGGTAGACTCTCAACCAGGTAGCTGTATTGATGATTTTTTAAAAAATAACTGAGGTATAATTTACACAGTCTAAATTCACCATTTTAAAGTGTACGATTCAGTGGTTTTTAGTATATTCACAAGGTTGTATAACTATCATTACTATCTGATTCCAGAACATTTTCACCACTCCATAAAAAATCCATTAAGCAGTCACTCCCCATCCTCCCCTTCCCCGGTCTTTGGCAACCACTAAACTCTTTTGTTTCTTCGGATTTGCCTTTTCTGCACATTTCATGTAAGTAGAGTCAC
Source organism: Cheracebus regulus (assembly GCA_963574635.1). Taxonomy (NCBI): domain Eukaryota; kingdom Metazoa; phylum Chordata; class Mammalia; order Primates; family Pitheciidae; genus Cheracebus; species Cheracebus regulus. The sequence continues at coordinate 19,211 of CAUYQU010006622.1, forward strand.
ACACAATGTAGACTTTTATGATTGGTTTCTTTCACTTAGCACAATCTTTCCAAGGTTCATCTGTGTTGTAGTGTGGATCAACACATCATTCCATTTTGTTGTCAAATAATATTCCATTGTATGGATATACATCTCTCCCTCCAAATTCGCGGATTCCACATCCCTGGATTCAACCAAGTGCAGATTGAAAATATTTTTGAAAGGAAAGAATGGAGTGTCTACACCGAACATGTACAGACTTTTTTTCCTTGCCATTATTTTCGAAACAATGCAGCGTAACAACTATTTCCATAGCATTTGCATTGCATCAGGTATTATAAGAAATCTAGAGATGTTTTAAAGCAAGCTTGTCCAAAGGGCAGCCCGTGGGCCAAATGTGGCCCAGGATGGCTTTGAATGCAGCCCAAAACAAATTCATAAACTTCCTTAAAACATTATGAGACTTTTTTGCGATTTCTTTTTAGCTCATCAGCTATCGTTAGTGTATTTTATGGGTGGCTCAGGGAAGCCAAAAGATTGGATACCCTTGATTTAATGAACACAAGAGGATGTATGTAGCTTATAAGCAAATAGCACACCATTTCATATAAAGAGGTTGTGCATCTGTGGATTTTGGTATCTCTGGGGGTTCTGTAATCAATCCCCCATGGATGCGGAGGGATTGCAGAACTACCTTCGACTTTTTCATCATCAGCTGACAGATATTTTAGTCGCATCCACTTTCGACTATTATGGTGAATGCTGCCCTGAGCAGCCATGTACCTGCTTTTCTGGGGAAAAATGTTTCCAGTTCTCTCGGGTACATACCTGGAAGTGCGGGTGCTCAGTCATGTGGTGACTTGATGTTTAGCTTTTAGAGGAATCGCTGGACTGTTTCCCAAGGTAGCTGCACCATTTTACATGCTGATGATTTGTTTTCAACAAAGAATCTATAGTCCCACGATGTGTCAAAGAGGGTTCCAAGCAACTTACACCCACACCTGAATTCAGCAGGGGACTGTCAGAGAAAAGAGAGGCTTCAGGGCAGGGACGGGGAATTGAGACAGGACCAGGGAGGGGAAAGAGCAGAGTCCTTCCCGGCACAGGCCACAGCTCTTCCCAGAGGCTCTGGGCCGTGCTGCAGGGTGGGTGCCTGGGGTGCTCGGCAGTGGCGCTGGAAGCCCCTGGGTACGCACTGTGCATCTTCCGGAGCATTGATTTTTACTTAAATATTTGGGGAGAAACTGATGTGTTTGAAAAGAATATAGACACATGTTGGCTAGAATGAAAAACTGGATGAAATTTCAGAAAGCTCAAAGGGATCCCGCACCTTCACCCCTCCACTGCAGGCTGCTTTCGCCACAGCCGCATCAGACAACCCCTAGCAGAGGCACCTCCCGCCTACCGGAACTGGGGAGAGTTGGGCAGATTCACCTGCACCCGTCCTGGTGGCCACCAGAGGGCGCCCGGACCCTCCCTGGGTTGCAGATTCCGGGAAATACCCAAGGTTTCTGTCAGTTTCTCCCCAGTGCTGTGGGCAGAGCTGATCCAGAAACCCACTCCGGGCTTCCCCGGGGGAAGGGGACCGCTCAGACTCCTAACCTCAGTGGGCACGCTGACGAAGGAGAGAGCGGTTGAGACTCCTACAGCTGGAGGCAGAGCTCGGGGGAGTCTGGCCTTGCAAGGCGTCTCCCACAGCCTGGGGGGCCTTGGACCTGTGTCCCCACCTACAAGATGCTGAGACTCCCGAGGTGAGGGGTCCCTGGGGCAGGGTGGAAACGCTGCCAGGATAAGCCCCCAGCGCCTGCCCCAGAAATAACAGCGTGGCTTCACGTGACTCGGAGAGGATTTGAGGCAGTTTAGAGCGATTCGCAAAATTCGGCAGCAGCTGAGACCTCGGGACTCAGAGAGACGGGGATGATGCAGAGAGAAAGGAACAATGGCAGGGACGCAGACTGGAGCCTGGGATGAGGGACAGCCGCTTACAGAGGATTCATCCGGGGTCGGGCCCAGCGCTGGGCGTCTTGTGTCCTGGGTCCCCGGGGTGCAGCCCAGGAGCCGCTAGAGAGGCTGAGTGTCTGCTCCTGGAGGGTCAGTGCCTCTGGAAGATTTGGAGGGAAAATTTGTGTATGTGGAGAGAATGCAAACGTGTCATAGATTTTTATGATGAAAAAAAGGCTTAGAAATTGCTTCAGCCCTGGACCACGGCACCGACACACTGATTTTCTTCTGACTTGGGAATACACTGAGAATCCTGTCATTAGCTTCCTGGAAGGGGACCAGGTTCTCAGGGTCTGGGAGAGAGACACAGAACTCACTCTCTCACACATTCTCTCACACACTCTCACAGACACCACTCATCCCCCTCACACACATCTCCTCACATGCGCAGGTTCACACACATACACACACTCATCCCCCTCACACACACATCCCCTCACATGCACACACACACACACACATCCCTCACACACTCACACATCCCCTCACACGCACAGACTCACACACAACTCATCTCTCACACATACATTCCCTCACACGCACACACACACTCATCCGCCTCACACACACACCCTCACATGCACACTCACATACACACTGATCCCCCTCACAGAAGCACACTCACATGCACATATACACACCCACTCATCCCCTCACACAAGCGTGCACACACACACTCATACTCGCCCACTCACAGACATGCTCATACACATTTATCTCCCTCACATGCACACTCATACACTCACACACACTCATACAAACTCACATACACTGACTCATTCCCTCACATCCCCTTACACACACATTCCCTCATACACATCCCCACACACACACCCACTCATCCCCCACACAAGCACACAATCACTCACACTCACAGACATGCTCATACACACACATTTATCCCCCAACACCCACACACTCATACATACTCGCATACACTCATTCTCTCAAACACATCCCCACATACACATCCCCCTCACACCCACACTCACACAAACATATACACACACACCCACACACATCCCCTCACACACACACACTCGCACTCTCAAATACTCACACACACAGTTGTACTGTACAACTTCTCCAGATCCCATCTTCTTCATTATCACCATTCCAGTCACTCTGAGTAACTTACAGTGGCTTTTAATTTTTTTAAAGAGGAGGATTCCTTTTATTTTCTTTTAATTATGTGTTTATGATTTTTAGTGATGGGGTCTCCCTCTGTTGTCCAGGCTGGAGTGCAGTGGCACTTCATGGCTCACTGCAGCCTCGAACTTCTGGGCTCAAGTGAATCCTTCTGAGTAGCTGGGACCACAGGCTTGCGCCACCAAACCCAACTACTTTTTTAATTTTTTGTACAGATGAGGTCTTGCTATGTTGCCCAGGCTGGTCTTGAACTCCTGGCTTCAAGCGAACCTCCTGCATCAGTTTCTTGAGTAGCTGGGATTATAGGTATGAACTATCCTTTCCTTTTTTTTTTAAATAATTATTTGAGGTGATATTCGTGTAATGCCAAATCAGCCCTCTTCAAGTGAACAATTCAGTGCATTTAGGACATTCGCAATGTCATGCACCTACTACCTCTGCTTGTTCCAAGCCATTTTCACCATCTCAAGGTAAAACCTCATCTTCGTGGTGCCTTTTAGATCTTTCATTATTAATTATTTATTAAACATCTACCCTGAATCAAAGCCTCTGTGGTACCAGGGATTTTGAATGGTGATTATGCACAGTCTCCTCAGTGATAGCCAGCCTTTATCCAACGTGGTCTTCAAGTGTTCTAGCTCTTATGAGCACAGTCCTCATTCCTCCCAGACAGCAGGAAGGTTGGTGTCTATGTAGCACAGGTGCCCCACTCTGCTGGCCCTTGCCATGATCAGACATTGCCAATCAATTGCAGCACTCTTACTGATCCTTGAGGCAGCCTAGTGACCTTGCGGAGCTCAGGGGCACTGCTAACCAATGCTGAGAGAAAGCTCTGGGCCATTTGGAGCTGCGGTGCTGTACACACAGAGGTCTAGATCATGCATACATACACTGGAGTCCATGAATTCAAGTCTTACTTGTCTGCAAGTTGCAGGGCAACCGGATTTTATAGCCTTACAGGAAACCTCCACGAGTCCTCACTCCATCCTGCAGGGAAGACGTTGTGAAAGTGTCCCAGCTGGTTCCTGCAGGCCATAAGGGTGCTGACGGACACAGGGACACAGGGAGGGGAAATCACACACTAAGGTCTGTTGCGGGGAACTAGGGGAGGGTCAGTGGGGATGGGTGGGGAGTTGGGGAGGGATAACATGGGGAGAAATGCCAGATATAGGGGATGGGGAGGAAGGCAGCAAACCATATTGCCATGTATGTACCTATGCAACAGTCCTGCATGTTCTTCACATGTACCCCAGAACCTAAAATGCAATAAAATATATGAATATATATATAAAGGTGCCGAAGGAATGGCTACCATAGACAGAGACAGTGAACTTGGCTAGTCCCTGCTGTTGGGTCGGTTTGTGTGTCCGGGGAGGTCATTCACAGCCATGACCTGCTATGGAATTTGCCAAGGGTCTAATGCAAATCAAAGTGCAGTGCCCTTATTCAACAATTCTGAAGAGCTGCAAGGTGGTGGCGGTAGAGCAGGAAGCCAAGCCTGGGCCCTTCTGAACCTGGAGTGCTGTGCCTGTCCAGGTGGCTCTTATTGCAGTCATTCTGGCCATTTCTCCCCCTGAGACGGGGCTCTGCATGAGGAGCTGGCCTGGCCTGGAAGCGTGGTGTTGGTGTCGCGGAGGGCCTGGTGTCTGCTCTGCCCCACGCTCTCCCCCGCTCCAGGTGGCTGCACGACAGCAGCGTTTGGAGAACCTCTCCTCCCCAAGCCTTGGGAGAGAAGGTTCAGGTGAGCTGATCCAACACCATTTTCATCCCCCTTTGTGCCACCAGCCTGGCCAACCCGTAGCTCCCATCCCTTAGTGGTGAGGACCAGTTCTGAGTCGGGGAGAGATTCTATGAGGAGGTCCAAGCACACTGGCTTGGGGCTTTCTCTGGAGCTTCAAGGAAGGAGACTGTCCCTTGCAGCTTTGGTAGTGGGACTCGGATTCAGCCACGTCTGGCACAACCCCACCTCCTGGTCTCTCCAGGGGCCCAGGGGTGCCTTTTCTGCTCCAGCCAGAAGGACTTGGATTCAGCCCATTGGGACTGAAAGAGTCCCTGGGGTGAGTGGGGCTCAAACATGGGGCTAAGTGGCTTAGCCAAGTGGATGCCCCATTGCGCGAGGCTGCGGGAAAGTCATCCATGCCCCTTGTCTCTCATGGGCCTTGCTGTGTCCTAGACTTCACATAGGGTTTTATAGTCTTACAGGAAATCCTGCAAGGCCGAGGGTGAACCTCTCAGCAGGGCTCCTGCTGTCTTCTCTGTGTTCCCACGGCCCAGACCAATCCCTGGGCATTCCGGACATCCTGGAGGGCCCTCACGGGGAAGGAATGTCAACCAAGGGCTGGCTCTGAGGGCCCTACTGGGCCCAGGGAAGCCACTGGAGGGGTGGCCTTCAGCCCTCCTGGATTCGTGGCAGGGGCTGGGCCTGACCAGCCTGTTCTTTGCCCTAGAAACACCCGCGGTGGTGTGGCTCGGGCAAGGTGCACAGGCCCTGGAGTCATCACCAGGCCTGGAGCTGGGCTTGTCTGCATATTAGCAGCAGGCTGCAGGGAAGCCCTGAGAGCTTCAGCTTTCTTATTTGTACAGGGGGATAATGAATAATGCTGTCTAGATTTTTGTGAAAATGAACCGGAGTGAAGTGGATGGAGCATTTGGCGCAGGGCCTGGCGTGTCGGAAGTGACCAGTGGGTGTGAACGGTCAGCCTTCCTCTTCCCCTCTACATCATTCACAGGGTCCAGGGACCCCAACCCAGGCCACCCCTAAGGAGGGCGACAGTGTTTGCTGGCCTCACACAGGGCTAGCCAGCGTCCCTCCCGGCAGTGTGTCCTTGACGGGGCTGTGGAGACCTGCCGTGTGAAGTGCTGTTCTGTAGCTCACCATCAGGCTTATGTGGAAACAAATTAGGGGCCATGAGGGCTCTGGCCTGTGGAGAGGTGGCAAGGCCAGGAGAGAGACCTTTCCCAGCACACCTTGGATTTGTCCTCAGGCTAACATTTCTGTCTCCTAACTCTCTCCTTCAGTGACTTCTTCCCCACCAAGGCGAGGGAGAAAAGGAAATGACAAGGAGGGTGAGACTGAAAATTCCAGTCCTCCATAGGGCTGCCTTCAAGCACAGCTGGACCCAGCTGCTCATATGGACAATGCCAGCAGCCCCATACCTCCCTGTCCAGGCTCCTCCCTCTTCTGTGTTGTTTGGATTCTGAGCCATGTCATGGCCCTGGAAGTTCAGACCGTCCTTCTCAGGGCTAGTGGGTAACGTGAGCTTCTCTCTCCCAGTCCAGCAAAGTCCCAAATCTGTGCCTCTGTGAACCAACTTTTCCAGCCCAGCCTCTGAGGCCAGGTGGATGATCTATGCTGAGTGGTTGGATCAGGTCATGAGCACCCCCTTGGAGTTAGGGAGGGGCCGTGGGTCCTCCAGAGTGGGGAAGGAGGCGTCCAACAGAAAACGGAAATGCTATTTCTGGCAGAATGGGACAAGGGCTGCAAAGCACATGGTCCGTGAGTGACCAGGACCAACGCCTTTCCTCTCAAATTCCAGCTCAGTGAGGGACAGGGCAGATGGGTGGGCAAACAGTCTCAGTGGGATGCGGTGTGTGCCCAACAGAGCATGTACACAGTGCTGGGGGCCTGTGTGAGGGAGAGCCAAAGGCCTGGGGAAGAGAGGCAGGGAAGTTGAAGGACTAGAGGCTTCAGAAAAGAGGCAAATACCTAAATCTTGAAGGTTGGGTAGGAGTTCAGCAGGGCTGACCAGATATTGAATCCGGACCTGCACCTTCCTCACTTCCTAAACAGGTAACTTCGCTTCTTTGGGCCTCAGTTTCCTCCTCTAGAAAGGCGGGCATGATCATAGTGCCTGTCTCCAGGAGCTGATGGGAGGAGCGAAGAGGACGAAGTCGGAGGGGGACTGGAGCAGTGGCCTGAGTCCCAGCGCTCACGGAGCTTGCGTTTTCTCATCTGTAAAGTGAGCACAATAATGGCACCCTCCTCAGTGAGTTTTCTGAAGGTTCAGGGAATGTACGTTCAGCGCAGTGCCGCCGGTGCTGGCTGCCAACTGTTACCAGCATGAAGCAGTTCCGAAGATGAGGCTCAGGAGTCAGGGCGGGAGGTGCGGGAAGCAGGCAGGCTGCCCGGGAGGAGGCAGGTGGCTGGGAGGCCCGGCTACATCCCAGTCCCAGCACTGCACCTGCAGCTGTGTGGCCCACTGATTGCACCTGCTAGGGGAGCCCTGGGGGATGGAACAGGAGGGTGCCTCATCCCTTAGCAGAGCGCACTTTGAAAGCTCTCAGTGGTGGGGGAGGGGAGTGGTGTTCCTTTGGGGCTCTGAGGACCTGAGTGTCAGGAGGAGGGTTACCTGGACCTCCGCTGGGGACCCGGCTCTGTGGGTGCTAATGGGGACCCTGTGTCCATCTCAGGCCAGGATCCTGTCTCAATGTCAGGGCTGTGGCTGCAAAACCCCCAAAGTCAGTGGAGGCTGCTGAGGCCTCCGGAGAGTCACCCTCACTCCTTCACGCCCAGGTGCTGGTAAGGGGACTGGGCATTTTGTGAGAGTCGCTGGGAGGGTCAGGGGCCAGGGCCGGCGCAGTTCCAGTTCTGGAGCTGGTTGGCGGTTACAAAGATGTCCCCCAAGCAGCACTCATTACGCCAAATACGAACGTTCTGTTTTACAGCAGAAAGTAAGTACATGGGCTTGATTCGAAAGGCAGCAGTGGTTCCTGCCTCCCACCGCGCCCTTACATTAAAGGCAGCCAAGGAGTCTCCAACTTAGGGGGCGCCAGGCCCGGCTCAGTCTCGGCGCAAGCCACCCCGCTCCAGCCCCAGCCCATTTTACACATCAGACCACTGAGGCTCCGAGAAGCCAAGCGACCCGCCTGCCGTCCCACAGCGGGTCCAGCGCTGCTGCCTGTTTACAGCGCGGGGAACCAGCGGCTACGCCTCCCGCCTGGCTGGCCCTTTAACGTTTCTAGGGCGTCCCTGGAAGGCTCCGGGCGCGGCGCTGAGGTCTCCCCTCCGGCTCGTGCCCGCCCCGGCCAGGCTGCGGCTCCGGGAGGGTCAAGGTCACAGCCGCGTCCCTCGGAGCCCCCGCCCGGCGGAGGGGCCGGCCTCGCGTGGCGGCACCGCCCCCGGCCCTGGTCCCGGTCCCGCCCCTCCGGCACCTCCCCGCGCCCCGGCTCCGCTCCGCGGCCCTCCGGCGGGATGCGCGGCCGTGGCGGGGGGCGCGCCCGCTGTCCTGCACCCCTGCGCTCGCTGCTGCGCGCCTTCGGGGCCCGGGACGCCGCCGCCGCCGCCCGAGGCCCGGCGCAAGGTAAGCGCGCGCCGCGGGGAGGGGACTCGGGATGCGGGGCCCGGTGGCCCGGCTGGGCACGAGGCGCTGGGGGCGACCCCTCCTGCATTCCTTGCCCTTGGCGGTTGCGGGTGGCCAGGATGCCCGCTGAGCCCCCAGCCACAGAGGTGGGCGCCTCGGGTCTCGGGCTTCCCCCACCACGCAGCAAAGTCGCCAGAGTCCCTAAACAAGGGCAGTGCCCGCAGGGTCGGAAGTGCTGTCGTTGGGGTAGGCAGTCCGGGATTTGGTATTCCCCTCTGCCAGCGGCATGAGCCTGTGCGCTGGCATTTGACCTTGCTGCTCCTCAGTTTCTGCATCTGTAAAATGGGGGTGATCCAATACCTGCAGTTGGGATCTTGTGGACAGCGCTGGCCACCCAAGGAGGGCTCTGCGCTGGTTCGCTCTTCTTCCCCAGGGAGGGTCATGGGTCTCCACGCAGGTGGGGCTGGCTCCTCGCCCCCTGCTGGGCAGACAGCTGGCCCCAGAGAGGGTCCAACTGCAGTTCAATGGATGGAATCTAGGAAGAGGGGCCTGAGGAATCCAGAAAATGGCCAGGGCCCCAGCTGGGCCAGGGAAGAAGAGTTGGGGATGAGGAGGGGCGCAGGCCTCCTGGTGACAAGGCTAGAGTGTGGCCTGTGTTCAGTGGCCATGGTGCATGAGTACCAGGTGTCCAGCAGGCGGAAGCTGGAGTGGGATGGAGGGAGCTGCACAGTGTCTCCGCACCGGCCCTTGGTGAGGATACTGGGGGCCCCACCCAGGCCTGCCCCTTGCCATCTCCTGGGACTATCTGTTTTTAACCAAAGGCCCAGGAAACTCTGGGATCAGGCCAGTCAGGAAACTGGGGTTTAGCTCCATCAGTGGTTCTTATCAGTGCCTCAAAACAGGAAGCAATCCTGCCTTCCCTTAAAGACATTTCTTGTTATCACACTTGTGGGGAGGCCACTGGCATCCAAGGGGCAGAAGCCAGGGACACGGCTAAGCATCCTGCACCGCCAGGACCCTCCTTTCCCCCAAAGAGACAATGGCGTAGTCCACAGGCTAGGGCTGGGGTTGGGAAACCCTGAGATGCAGGGATACATGGAGTCATAAGGTTGAGAAGGGGGAACAGGACATAGGGGTTTGGGGGACACTTGAGAGCCCACTCACTGTCTGCCAGGCCCTCCGTGGTGCCCTTGGAGGAGAATCTTGTGGCAAAAGCTTAGCCCAGGCACAGAGGATGGGCAGCGGAATCCACTGATCGTTGAGCACCTACTAAGCACCAGTCCCTGTGCCGAGCTCCCGGGGTGGAGCCGGGAACAAGAGGGAGATGTGCCTCCTTGAGGGTGCCCCCCTCTAATGGGGCAGAAGCTCCCTCCCTCAGTGCCTGCACAGAGTAGGTGCCCACAAGTGCCAGTGTCCTCCCCTAAAGCACCCCTTTATTGGCAATGCGTGGTACTGAGTACAGCGAGGCATATTCCAGGTTGGATTTTGGGAAAGGGCGTTCCCAGTCCTGACCTTCGGCAGCTTGGCAGCGGGTTCCGGGCCACCAGGAGCCCATGTTCTGCCTGCAGTAATTACGCAACTCCTCACCTGTTCCTTGTACTCCTCAGTTGTTGGGCATTTTTAAAATAGTTCTTTGGCCTCTGTCTAGGCCTTGATGGATGGATGGCAGGGCTCAGCCACTGCTGACCCACTTTCCCCAAGGGGAAAGTGAAATATTTTGTCAGTGGGTCAGCAAATGATTATTCATCATTGAAAATGCTTCAGGTGCTGATCTAGATGCTGGGGTGCTGCTGGGAGCAGGGAGGCCCCGAGGTGAGAAGTCACTTGGTGGCACTGGGGGACAGGAGGGTCCTTGAGGCTGGGAGCTGGAGGGAGCTGAGTCTGTGGAGGGGGCCATGGGCCTTGGCCTCCGTCCTGGGGTTTTACACGTGCAGCCCGAGGCCACTGGCAGGTTCTGGGCTGAGGAATTGCATGTTGCTCTATGTCTGGGAGAGAGCTCCTCAGGGCTGCTGTTTGGCTGCAGGTTTCTTTGGAGGCTATGGCCTCGGGGGAGTTGCCATCTGCTCGGAGGACAGGGAGGAGGGAGGCTCGCAGGGGGCTTCTCCAGTGCATTCCTTCACTGTCTGTGGAGAGGGGAGGTCTGGGAGAGGAAGCATGCATTCCGTGCTGACCGTGCTAATTTGGAGGGCTGGGTGCACTGGGCTATTGCACGTCTCAGTCTGGAGTTTGGGGTGGTGGTTGGTCTGGAGGCTCCAATCTGAGATTCATCAGAATGGGACTGGCACTTAAAGGAGGTCACTTGGGAGGGGACTGAGGCAGAGTGTGTGGCTGGGTGTGTTGCTTTCAATGTTGCATTTCAATGTTGAGTCAGATAGGACCCCAGTCCAAATGCCAAGTTCTGGTTTGGAGCAAGGGTCCAAGCACCCAAGGAAGAACCAGGCTGTGTGCCCACAACTCTTTGGGCACTCCCATGCCAGACCTTGAGCAGGTCCCATTGACCTCATTCCTTTTGGAACCAGGAGGATCTGTCCAGCTGCCACCTGAAGCTCAGCTTCCTTGATTTGTGTGGCTACTTCCCAGAGCTTGCTCGGGAATCTTAACTCTCATCCTTAAAGGGATAATGTGCTATTTCTGGGGCCAGGGCTGCATTAATTTAGGAACAAATTAACCATTCATTCTTCCAGACTTCGAAGTCTGATTTCGAAGCGCTGACTCGTACTGGGTTATTTCTGCACTAAATGAGTTTTTTTTTTTCTATTAAAAAAAATTTTTTTGAAGAGAAAGGCGTGATCGATGATATCATGACATGTCCCAGCTGATGCTCATTAAAAGTTGTGGCTTTAGGGGCTGTAAAAGACAGTTTGAAATTTAATGCCTTGTTTCTCTGGCTCAGCTCAGAGTCAGGGCTGGGCAAGGCTCCCTGAAGGCAATAACTCTGAAGACCCAGATCGGGTCTGGAGTTGCCCAATTCTTTTGAAATCTTAATGACAACCAGCTGGACTTAGCAGGCTTTTCTGGTAGCAAGTGACTGAAATGGACTAGACCCACAGAAGCAAAAGGGCCATCTGTTAATTCAGGAAACTGGGCGCCTGTAGCTCCAGCTAGCCTCTCCTTGTCTGTCCTGGGTGCAGCCTGGGTGATATTGCTGGCCCTTGAACCACTGACTGGAGTGAGGGAGTGGGGAGGACTGGACGGCTGAGCTCTCTGTCGCCTCCAGTCCAGAAATGGAACCATAGCCAGCCTGAGACTTCCAGCAGATCAGGAGGATCACAGAAGGAGATGGGTCCTGGGATCACAGACCTCAGCATGACAGTGCAAGAACCCCACAGCTGTGCTCACCTGACATGCAAAACCCTGTGGCCTTCAGTTTTCTTTCCTGTGACCAAGGGGTGTTTGGAGGCAAAAGGCAGAGTCATGATGTCCCAGCAGCTGGAGAAGGTCCTGGGAGAGGTGTGACCCAGCTGCACATCTTCCTTTCTCTCCTTTTCCCTAGGGTGCTCAGGGCACACCTGTAAGAGCCAAGAACCTCCCCACAGCCGGTGGCCTCTCAGGTCTGCTTCTTCACCTGCTCTGAGCATCACATTTTCTCACCACTTAGCCCAAATCCCCACGCAGCTGTCACTCCATTACCTTAAGGATTGCCATCTTCTGGTGAACTTCACCAGTGATTCGGTTGATTGCTCCATTTTTGTTTGAAGGGAAAGGAGTGATCCCCAGTCTTTAGAAATGGCCTAACCTGTAATTGGCACTCCAAAAATATTTTATTGGATGAATAGATAATGTGTTCTCAGCTCAGGTGATAAATTTTTATGGAAAAAAAATTACTCGCACAAACACATACATGCATATATTTAGCATATATTTAATTACACTAGTAGATCATAAATACATTCTCCAAGTGAGAAATTGAAAACGTTGCAAATAAGGCTCAAATCCCTTTGGAACCTGAATCCCCCTGCCCTTCCTCAGGGAAGCCACTGTTACCTCTCACGGTGTTTCCCACCAGACTTTCTTGACATAAGCATGCAGGTCTCAGAGAAAAATGGACAACATTGTTTCCTGTGTGTTTTAAAGAAATGGCATCACACAGCACCTCTCATTGTGAAGCTGTTTCCACTCGGCAGTGCGTCTTGGAGATTTACCTGGCTTCATAGGTTCTGTCTAACTGCTTTAGAGTATTCCATGGCTGTTTTCGCCTTCTCAGATCCTGTCACAGGCAGTGCTGTAGGGAACATCTGCATCCTCCAGGGAACATCTGGTGAAGATGCCTAGCCCTGAGTGAGCAGAGGGAAGACAGGCAGTCTGGGGGTGGGGTCAGGTCCAGGCAATTTACTTTACTCCTAACTGTGAAGTGGGCCACGGCTTTTGTACAAGCATTTCTCCATAAGGCACATCCTAAGAATGGAATTCCTGGGGCTTAGGATGAGTGCATATTGTTTAACCTGCTATTGCCAGGATGTTTCCCAGAGTAGCTGTGTCACTCCCAACAGCAATGTCAAAGGTACCGTTTCTCTCACCAGCACTTGATACATTCAGATTCTGAAATTTTGCCAATCCTCCAGAGGAGAAGTGAAATTACGTTATTTAGTTTGCATTACCTTGATTGCTTGAGAGTTTTCCTTACGTGACTTGGCCATTTGGATTTCACTCTCTGAGCATTGCCTCCTCATTTGTTTTGCCTACTTTTTCCAGGGGGTCGTTCATCTTTTTCTGAATGGTTTGTGAGTGCCGTTGATATGATCTGGACCCCAATTCCCACTGGCTGCAAATACTCGTGTGTCTTTTCACTTTGTTTATCATGTTCTCGGCTGGATAGAAGTTTTAGTTTTGATGTGGTAAAATGTATCTAGGTTGTTCTTTGTTTTTGCTTTTTGTGTCTTAAGAAATCCTGTTCTGCCTCAAGTTTAGGAACAGCTTCTCTTGGTGTAGCAGGGAGCATCCTGGTTTTAGCTCTGAAAGTTCTGAACCCTGAGAGCTCCTCAGACCTCGGCATGCCAGGATGGTTGCTCAAAAAACAGTCCTCAACATTTCCTTTTGAGGCTTGTATAGCTTTTCTCTTTGCATTTATTTTTCTTATCTACTATAACATTTGTGAATGAATAGTATGAGGTAGAACACAGGTTTTTAATAAGGACTACAGGAGTCACTGGGTTTGACCCAGCGATCTGTTGATTCTGGTGGAGATTTCTAGCCCTGAGTGAGCACAGGGAGGACACATGGTCTGGGGGTGGGGGCAGGTCCAGGCAATTTACTTGACCACTAGCTGTGAAGTGGACCATGGCTTCCCAACCAAAACTCAGAGCAGGTCTGGGCAAGAGTTGGACTGATCTGGTAGCCTACCTGGTTTTATTGATACAATTGACAATTGGCTGTACATTTCCTAGGCAGGGATCACTGTGTGGAGAAATTTGGATGCTCCTCCTTGCAGCCTGGCTGCGTTACCAGGGCCAGCCCCAGGAGGGAGGCTCTCCTGCTTGCACGCCTACACAAGCAGCCTCAGACTGACTCCGAACAAGTGCAAGGCACTGACTTTCCCACAACCCTCCTCTGATTTGGGATTTCTACCAGACTTCGGTAACAGTTTATTTTAAGGAAAAACAACAACAATACACATCCCTTGCACAGGACTTTTAGCCTGGACCGGGGCTGGCTGGGATGTGGGATTGGGAGGAATGGGGGTCTGGCCCTCTCTGGGCTGGCCTGGGGTCAGTGCTGTGGGCTTTGTGTTGGGCAGGGGGAGTTGCCCTTTGGAAGCTGGCGACCCCGTGGCCTAGATTACTTGGAGCAATGTCGACTTTGCCTGATTACAGCATTTTCACAAAAGCTGCTTAGGTATGCCAGTCACCAGGGAGGGTTCACGCATGGACTTGTGAAGGCTTTTCCTGGAGGGAATTCAGCAGCCCTTGGGCCTCATACTGGGATGTGGACCAGACTGGGGGGCTTGCTATGGAAAGTTCCTGTACCAGGCTCACACCCTGGCATTGTCAGGCATTTTGGTTGCAAACTGTGTGGGCCAAAGGAAACACAAGTGACCGAGCAGGCAAGAGGGTGTTGTGCAAGTGCCTGTGTGTGCAACGGGCAGCCCTGCTTCAGCGCCTCAGTGCCTCAGGTGGTGCCTTGAAGGGTGAGTGTGTGTGAATGTGCATGAGGATGTGAGGCTGTGCATGAGTGCGTGTGCCTGTGTGTGCCTGATTGTGTGTGTGTATGCATGTGTGAAGCTGTACAAGAGTATGTATGTGCCTGTGTGTGAATATGTGAGGGTGCGAAGCTGTGCATGAGTGTGTGTGCCTGTGTGTGCCTGATTGTGTGTGTATGCGTGTATGCATGTGTGTATGAGGGTGTGAAGCTGTGTGTGTGGTGTGCATGAGTGTGTGAGTGCATGAGTGTGTGCATGCATGAGTGTGTGTGCATGAGCAGGTGTGTGCATGAGCGTGTGCGTGCATGACTGTGTGCATGAGCGTGTGTGTGCATGTGTGTGTGCATGAGCATGTGCATGCATGAGTGTGTGTGCATGAGCCTGTGTGCATGAGTATGCATGCATAAGCATGTGCGTGCATGAGCATGTGTGTGCATGAGTGTGTGCATGCATGAGCTTATGTGTGTGTGCATGAGTGTGCGCATCCATAAGCGTGTGTGTGCATGAGTGTGTGCCTGCATGTATATATGGATCCTGTCTCCCTCAACCGAGTGTGCCTGCCTCGGCACAGCCCTGCTCTGACCAGAGGCTTAGGAGGTCCTCCAGCTCCCAGCCCCGACCCTCCGTCTAAGCCAGGCCTCTACTTTGGCTCCCCTGCCTTCACCTGTGTTGCTCCTCCTGCCAGAAGGCTCCTGGCCTCCTGTGAAGTGTACCCATCTGTCAAGGCCCAGCAGTGAGAACTGGCCTGTGAAGGCTCTCACCCGCCATTCTGGAGTGATCTTTTCCCCCTATAAACTCTTATTGTCCAAATCTCTTCTTCATGTAAGGAGATCAGTAAGATTGGATTGGCCCCCCAACTCCCTCAGCAGCCTGATTTTAATATAATCACCTCTTAAAAAACCCTTTGTCCAAATATTGCATTCTGAGTCACGGGATCAGAACTTCCATATATACGTATTAGGGGGACACGGTTCAGCCGGTGACAGCCGGGAGCTCGGCTGGGGCTGTGAGCTGGGCCTCTGGTCGTTTCCACTAGAGCTTTTGCACGGGCAGCTTGGGCTGCAGAAGTGAGCAACCCAGGAGAAACAGACTGGAGTTCTGTCACCACTTATAATCTGGCTTTGGAAGTTACAGCCCCACTTCTGTCTTAGAATCGGTCCTCCCTGACTCAGGGGTGAGGGTTGGCATGAACCCACCAGTCAGTGGGAGGCTGCAAAGCCACACTTCGGGAAGAACACATGAGGTTGGAGGTGATGTTGTGGCATTTTTTGGAAAATCTCACCTGCCACACTATCTAAACAACCCCTTCATCTTCTTGCACGGATCCTGAAACACCCCCGTTTTATTTCCCATGCAACCCTTGCCACCATGTGTAATTGAGCAAAAAATTGTTCAGCAAACAGGCCTGAGACCATTCTCCTTAGAAGGACTGCTGGTGTCTGGGAACTTGGATTTTGGGAGGGTTCCCACCATCTTCTGATGAGAGGGGCTCCCTGCCCTGAATGGTTTGTGCAGACAGTGTGGTTCATGCTGAACGTGCTCTCCTCCTGAGTCTAGACTTTTCCTGCCAGGCAGAGGTGCCTAGATGATCAGTCCCCAACAGGGACCTTGGGCACGGAGGCGAGCTCACTGGTGGACATTTCACAGGGGCCTTGTGTTGTCACAGCTCATTTCTGGAGGAGTGAAGTGTGTCCTCTGTGACTGCGCCGGGAGGGACCCTGGAATGCTTGCGCCTGGTTTCCGGCAGATTTCGCCCAGGCACGTTTCTCTTTGCTGGGTGTGCTCTGCCTGTTGCTGCTGCTGGAAATTGCAGTTGTGAGTACAGCTGCAGCCAAGTCCTGTGAGTCCTCTAGTGAATCGCTCAACCTGGGGGTGGTCATGGGGACCCCCAGCACAATAATCATCCTGTTCACTCTCTTCTTAATGATCTGTCTTCTCCACCAAAGGTAAACCCAGGGCAGCAGTGACTGGCTTATTTTTGTGCACAGGACATGCAGCCCGCTCCTGGTACCTAACAGGTGTGCCAAGGGGGACAGCCTTAAGGGAGGGCGATGGGGAGGTGGGCTTGGTGGCAGGGAGGCCTCCTTTCCTCACCCCCGCGGAGAGGCCCTTCCTTGTGGCTCATCACAGGAGTTTCTTCAAGTGATGTCACTCTGACATTGGGCTTTTCGCTTCTCCCTAAAGGAAAGCCATTTAGCAAAAAGAATCTCCTAATTTAGAAACATTATTTCTCTCTAGTTGCAGGAAGTGGGCATGTGGCCTCTTTGCATGAGTCTCTCAGTGGTGGAAGCTGGCTCTTCCTACTGAAAACACGTCATATTTTTAGACCGACTTGAATGATTTACACACCTTTTCTCAAGCAGCCCTGGAGATGGGAGCGTGCAGGCCTGCCTGGACCTCATCTCCAACACCCACCCTGTGGTTTTGTGAAGTCACCTGACAGGCGCCCTTGGGAGCCCGTCTCCATCCAAGCCTCTTTCCAGGCCTGCCCTGTCCTGCCCTGTGGTTGATCTCTGCCTCCCGGAGGCCGGCACGGACTTTCTGCCTCCCCTACACTGCACATTTGCACCTAAGTTCATTGCCACTCACCCAGAGGGCAAACACTAAAAACAGACTCTCTTCATGGGGTGAGATTTCTAATACAGACTAGGGATTGCATCTCTCCACTTACGAGTGTCTCAAACAGCTGTAGGACCTGCACACTATCCGTCTTCTGTGACTACATCCCCTTAACCACCCTCCTTCACATGAATTCCGATGACGAGGACACTCCCGCATTCGAGGCTGGCTGCGTGTTTTCATTTCTGTTTTTATTTTAATGGCTTTGCTATCTCGCCTTTTCCTATAATCCATGAGAAATCAGGATAAATTCACTCCATTTCTTCTTATGATTTGGTTAAACATTGCGATAATAAAAAATAAGGAGCTATTCCTCATATTTGTAAAGTAATATGATTCCCGGCCTAGAGTATTGTGGTCACGGGTGAAAATGCAGAATATTGTACACTGATCATTTGCATTGTTTGCTTGGGAGTTGCTGCAGTGGGGGACTGGAGAGGAGCCACCCTGCAGTCACTCTGCAGGGACAGTGACAGTCACACCAGCCAGGCCTGTCCTCAGTCCTGCGCACTTATCCACACATCTCTGTGGGAGGTGGGCTCTACTTGGTGTGACCCCATTCGACAGATGAGGAAAATTGAGGGTTAAAGGGATGAAGTAACTTGCCCGAGGTCACAGCTGTTGAGCTGAATTTGGGCCTGGACAGTCTGCTGGGTTCTGGGTCGGTTTGTGATCCTGTCTCTCATGAACCTGGATTTATATTATATCCCTTTGGTTCTGGAAAGTGACTGACAGCAGGTCAATGCTTGTTGTTACTGCCTGATTTGGAAGCCCTTAAAAGATACCCAAACTCTGGCTGTCTCTGTGGGGTGTCTGTCTTGGAAACGAGCAGGCTGCTGACTGAAAAGAGCCTTGCCCTGCAGGTGGGATGCGGTGGCCCACAGGTGGGACACTGGGCGGTTCTCTCCACCTGTCCTCATCTGTGGCTTGTTCCCTTGGTTAGAGTCTTGAGTTGATGTCGGATATGAGCACATCTTTCTTCTGAGGATCGTCTAAGCAGGGTGGAGGAGATGCAAGTTGCACAGAGGTGAGAGAAGGACCGTTGGGACCAGGAGGCAGATGTGGGGAGTCCCCAGCTCTGCCCCGGCTCCTGGTGTGACCTTGTTCACGTTCCCCCTTCTCTGAGCCTGACTTTCCTCATGGATGGAGTGTGATTCCCAAGCCAGTGTTCACAGCTGCTCAGGAGGATCACAGGAGAGAGGTATGCATTCACTTTCTATGGCTGCCGGAGCAGTTCGCCACAAACTCGGCAGCTGAAGCAGCACTGATTTATTGCCACACACAGCCTGTGGGTCAGGGGTGCAGGTGGGTTTGCCTGGTTCCCCACCTGGGGCTCTGCAGCGCTGTGCTCTTTGACAGAGGCTCTGGGAGAGAACTGACTTTCTGCCTATTCTGGTGATTGTCAGAATTCAGTTCACTGAGGCTGTAGGACTGAGGTCCCTATTTTCTTGCTGGTTGTCAGCGGGAGCGGGGGCTGACGCTGGGGCTGGGGCCGGGGCCCAGGTCATTCTGGTTCTCAGCTCTTGAGGCCACTGCTTTCCCTTGGCTCATGTTCAGCTTTGAGGCCAGCAAGGGTGGCTGAATCCTGCTCAGCCTTCAAATCTCTCCTCCCTCCTTCCGCCCTGTCCACGCCTGCCATGCCCTCTGCTTCCTGAGAGATTACATGAGGCCCGTCCGGTCTTCCAGGTTCATCTCCCTGTCTTCAGGTCTCCTGATTGTAACCCTGATCCCAGCTGCATTTGGTGCCTACATTGGTGTTTGATTGGGTCACTGGGGGTCGGGAGTCCTGAGGGAATGAATGGCTCTCCAATTCTGCTATCTGTACCGTGAGCACGTGGCCAAGGGCTGCTTGGAGGAACCTCACAGTAAAACAAACAATGTCTCTTACACAGCACGTAAACTCATACGTGAGACTGATTTGTAGCTGTAACAGTGCATAGGAACTTTTCTCATTTATTACAGATTTAGCTGAAGGGTGCTTTTGATAAAAAAAAAAAAACTAGGTTGAATATAGTAAAGTGAATAGAGTTAAAACAGATCTGAGATCTGCCCTTTTCTCAGCATTTCTGTCACCCCGCACCCCCGGTCCAGGCTGCCCCGTCTCTCCCTGTCCGATGCTGCAGCCAGCCCCCTCTTTTCCCTGAGGCCATCTCTGCTGTCTTCTACTTTATCTTCTATGTGGCGGCCCCAATGCCTTTCCAGGAGAGATCAATCTGCTCTCAGCTCTTCCCGGCTGGAGACCCTCCCATGTTCCTGTTTCTCCCAGGATAAAATCCATGCCTCTGCTCATGTTGGGTCAAGAGGCCCTTTGAGTCCTGAGGCCTGTCCCCATCCTCAGCCTCCTGCCATCTCCCAAGTGCTGACCCACCCTGCACCCCTGGCTGCTTCTCAGCCCCTCCAGCTGCCCTGTGCTTGCTAGTCTTGCCCTCCCATGCCCCGCCTCCACGGCCTGGCCCCCATGCCTGGCGCAGTATTCACTGTGCTCAGTGAATACTGGTTGAATGAGTGGGTACATGAATCAATGAATGAGTGACTCAAATGTGCAAATATAAATCAGGGCCTGTGTCTCAAGGACAATCCTCCAGACTGGTGGGTCTGTGGTTCTCAGGCCCGTTGCTGAATGAAGGGTCCACTTCCCATCTTGGCTGTGAGTCCCAGGTTTCCACGGGAGCAGAACCTCCCCTGTTCTAATGCCTGCATCTTCACTCCCAACTGCTGACGGCCCCCCAAGGTCCATCCGCAGGATCAGGGAGGCTCCCTTTATGCCACAGTGTGTAGACTCACAGATCTCCCTGTGTAGCAACTGAAAAGAACCATCAGGGCCCATGACCCCAAACTGCAGCCTGAAGCACCTGGTGTAATCTTTGTTGCATCCCAACTTGTGGGACTGCAGTGGCTTTTCCAAATAGAGAAGTGACTGTTATTACCCCATGGGCTTTGGAAAACCCTTGCCCTATTATTAATATCTCAGAACAAAGGCCGGTGAGGGAGCCAGAATTTAATTGCCTAAATAATTGCTCTCCCCAAATGCGAAATCTCTATGGACCCACCAGCTTCAATGTGCACATCGGTTTTAATGAATGGCGGGTGCGGAGAGAGATCACAGCTTCTGTGCAAACGTGGACAGCCGTCACTATTTATAGGTTTGTACAGGTTGATTCTTGGGATCATCATTGCTATGACTGCAGAATGTATGATCTATTTTTAAAGCACTACCTGTAAGCCCAGTGCTATGGATTTTCTGTAATTTATAGTTCAGGCTCTAAGGCTGCTTCTGAATTGTTACTCTGTAAAGTACTTAATCTACGGTTGCCATGATGGGGTGCTGGTGGTGTGAATCTGTGCTGTGGTGAGTCCATCAGCCTGGCTCCATGGACTCTGTGGGGAAAAGAAACAGCTCTCTTAAGTATATAAATCCAGTAAACATAGGGAATGTACACATGGAATTGGGAAAAAGGAGAACATGTTTGGGCATTATTTAAACATGAACAAAGGGCATTATTTAAACATGAACGATCTTCCTTTAAAAGTTGAAAAGAAAGAATTAAACCCCTAATAGTGTGTACAACAATAATAATTCTAGAAGAGGGTTATAGGTTTGCTCTTTTGTTTATTATTAACGTTCTAATTATGTAAGCATTTCATGATCTCCTTCTCCTGGCAAAAATGAAAGCATTTTGAGTAGGGGCCCAGGGAGCTTGGACAGTCACCATGGTGGAGTCCAGACCCTTTTCCCACTCCTGGAGGCACCTGTTTCACCGCAGAGGACAGAGATGCCCAGAACATCCACTGGGGCTCCCACCGTCATGTGTGTCTGTGAGAAATACATGGTGCTGGTGAGTGTGTGTGTGCACACATGTGTGTGTGTGCATGTAAGCGTGTGCACCCTGAGTGATTATGGCATTGTTACGTTACTCTGTTAGGTACTCACCCAGGAAACAGGAGCTCCAGTGATGTCAGACTACAAATATCTTTTACAGTTAAAGAGAAGCTGCTGGGTGGTGTTTCCTAGTGTGGCTGTGCCGCAGTTCATTCTGCTTTCAGGGATATTTAGGTTGTTTGCACTTGATCAGCTACATTCATACCTTCCTGTGTTTTGGGATTCTCTGGTGTAGATGACAAGAACTGGATGAGCTGGGACAGGACATTTTCTATTTGGGCAGATGCAGCCAGTTGTCCTGGTTGCTGGTTTCAGTCCCACCCAGCATTTGTGGTGCCTATTTCACCACATCTTCACCAGCACTTGGTGTTAGACTTTCAACTTTGCCTTTTGTTGGTTTATTCTTTCTTCACTGAGGACAGAGGTAGAGCCTGGCGGTTAAGAAGGACACCTGAGAGGACAGATCCACGCCAGCCCTCCTGCTCCCCAGCTCTGTGGCCTCGAGGAGCTCCACTGGTTCCTGTCTTACACTTTTTGGGCTACAACAACAAAATATCTTAGATGGATAATTTAGAAACAGCAGAAATTTACTGCTCACTGTTCTGTGGGCTGGGAAGTCCAAGATCAAGGTGCTGGCAGATTTGCTGTCTGGTGAGTGCTGGTTCCTCAGAGATGGTAACTTGCTGCTACATCCTCACAAGAGAAAGGTGTATACAGGGCTCCCTGGACCCTCTTTTAGAAGGCACTAATCATAGACAAGGGTGGGGCCCTCATGACCTGACCACCACCATCTCTGAGAGCTGTGCTGTCCTGTACAGGACCCATGTCCCATCCATGGCTGCTGAAATTTATTTTAATGTTAAATGAACTAAAATGAAATGAAATGAAAACTTCAGGTCCTCTGTAGCACACACATTTTAAGCACTCTCAACGCTGTGGCTCCCATGTTGGGCAGTGCCACATAAAGCATCTTCATTCTCATAGAATCTTCTAGTGCATGGTGCAGTGCCGGAGATGAGGCCGCCTCCCCAGCAACGCACCAGCCCCAGCCTGCCCTTGACAGGCCTCCGGCCATTCTCGTCCCTCACATGGACACATCCCGTATTCTCCAAGGGCCCCGTCTCCTCCCTCCAGGCTGTGATATCAGGGTCCCTCCTACGGGGCCCCGGAACTTCAGTTTCCCATTTCTGGGGGCTGCCGTCAGAGTCCACTTTGCAGGTCTCCACTCGTGCAATGTTCCTTACTCACCTCCCTGTGCCACCTCTGACCTTGGCCTCCACGTCTTCCTGAGTGATGCCATGCAGGGAACTTAGTGGATATTTTAGGGTACAGATGAGGGAGCTGAGGCCTCAGGAAGATAGTCCTTCAGGGTGAGGTGGACCAGGGACAACTTTGGGGCACCAGCAACTCTAGCTCCTCATGATTGGAGCCAGGGCAGATCACTTTCTTTAGGGGGTTCTGACTTTCTTTTCCCACAGCGCAGTGCTGTTGGGGGAGTGCTCACGCTGATCTCACCCATCGAGACCCATTGAGACCCACAGTGGCTCCGTTTCTGCAGAGCTCTCCAGACCCTTTGCCTGTGGCCTCGGGAGAACTGTGAATGTTGAAGGGCCGAGGGTGTCACCGCAGAAACCACGTGGCTCCCTGCAGCAGGGCCAAGGCCTCTGTTACTTTATTTTGTGTTGTTTTTCTATAAAGTGATAGATATATATGGTAAAAAATATAAAGAATACCATAGGATGTATGGCAAAAACCAGCTTCTCTTGACCCTCAACTCTCCAGGCCTCTGGGTCTTCTCTGGCTGCTCCCGGAGAAGCGCCTTCCAGGACTGTCTTCCTGAGGCCTCAGCTTCCTCATCTGTACCCGAAAATACCCACCAAGCTCCCCACATGCCATCACTCAGGAAGATGTGGAGGCCAAGGTCAGAGCTGGTGCAGGGAGGTGAAGAAGACCAAGCAGGTCTACTTTGTACAGACAAAGTGGACTTTTTAAATTTTAATGAAGTCCAGCATATCAATTCTTTCTTTCAAGGATGATGCCTTAATATTGTATCTAAAAAGTCCACACAAAACCTAAAGTCTTCTAGACTTTTCTCCTCTATTATCTTATAGGAGTTTTACAGTTTTGTGTTTTATATTTAGTTCTATGATATATTTTGAGTTACTTTTTGTGAAGGTGTAAGGCCTATGTCTAGATTCATTTATTTTTTTGTATGTGGATGTCCACTTTGTTCAAGAACATTTGTTGAGAAGACTGTCTTTTCTCCATTATGTCATCTTGGATCCTTTGTCAAAAATCAGTTGACTACATTTACGTGGATCAATTTCTGAGCTCTCTATTCAGTTCCATTGATTTATCCGTCTGTTCTTCCACCAATACCACGCTGTCTTGATTAATGTAGCTTTATAGTAAGTCTTTAGATAGGGAATGTCAGTCCTCCAACTTTGCTCTTCTCCTTCAACAATGTGTTGGGTATTCTAGGCCTTTTGCCTCTCCATGTAAACCTTAGGTTCAGTTTGTGAATAGTCACAACTGATTTTGACTGAGATTGCATTGAATTTATGGCTCAGATAGAGAAAAAATGACGTCTTGACAATATTGAGCCTTCCCATCTATGAACATGGATTCCCTCTCCGTTGATTTGGTTCTTTCATTTCTTTCATCAGAGTTTTTCATTTTCCTCAAATAAATCTTATACATATTTTGTTAGATTTGTACCCAGGTATTTTATTTTGGAGGGTGAATTGCTCATTGCTGGTTCATAGGAAAAAGATTAACTTCTGTATGTTGTCCTTGTATCTTGCAACCTTGCTACAATAATTTATTAGTTTCAGGAGGCTTTTTGGTCAAGTTGTTTTGATTTTCTCCATACATTTTCATGTCATCTGTGAACAAAGACAGTTTTATTTCTTCCTTCCTAATCTAGGTACTTCTTTCCCCGCTTTTCCTGTCTTATGGCATTAGTTGGACTTGTACAATGTTGAATAGACACACAATGTTGAAAACCTGTGTGAATTTTGGCAGATCTTTTTTTTTCAAAAAGTTGGTTAATTTCACCCAGGTCATCAAATTTGTGGGCATAGAATTGTTCAGAGTTTTCCTTCATTATCCTTTCACTGTTCATGGGAACTGCAGTGAATGTGCCCTCTTTCACTTCTGATACTAGTAACTTGTGTCCTGTCACCTATTTTCTTCATTAGACTGGCTACAGACTTAACAATTTTATTGATTTTTTTTCCAAAGTACCAGCTTTTGGCTTCATTGATCTTCTTTATTGATTTCCTATTTTGAATTTCATTGATTTATACTCAATTTTTATTATTTTTGTATCTGCTTGCTTTCGATTTAATTTGCTCTTCTTTTTCCGGTTTACTAAGGTAGAACCCTAGATAATTGATTTTAGATCTTTCTTCTTTTCTAGTATATACATTCAGTGTTTCAACTTTCACTCTAAATAATGCTCCCACTGCACTCACAAATTTTCATAAGTTGTGTTTTATTTGTGTTTAGTCCAAAAGATTTTTAAATTTCATTCGAGATTTCTTCTTTGACCTATGTGGCATATAAGATGTGTTGTTCAATCTCCACATTTTGAGATTTTCCAGTTATCTTTTTGTTACTGATTTTTAGTTTAACTTTGCTGTGGTCTGAGAGCAGATATTATATGATTTCTTTTCTTTTAAATTTATTAATGTGTATTTTGTGTCCCAGAATGTGGTCTATCCTGGTGAATATTTCATATGCACTTGAGAAGAATGGGTTTTCTCCTATTGGATGGAGTGGTTTATAGATGTCTGTTACACCCAGTTGATTGATGGTGCTGTTGAGTTCAACTGTGTCATTACTGATTTTCTGCTTGATGGGTCTGTTCATTTATGACAGAGGGGTGTTGCAGTCGCCAGCTTTAATCATGGATTCATCTATTTTTTTTCTTTGAAGTTCTGTCAATTTTGTCTAATGTATTTTGATGCTCTGTCCTCAGGTGCATACATGTTAAGGATTGTTATGTCTTTTTGGAAAATTAACTCCTTTATCATTATGTAACGCTCTTTGTTGTCCCTGGTAGCTTTCCTTGGTCTGAGGTCTGCTCTGTCTTTCTTCTTCACTTTTATTTTTTTACTCTTAATTGTAAGATACCTGTTGAAAAGTGCACATACCATAAGCATTCATCTTGATGAATTTTCGCCGAGTGAACATACCTCTGTAGGCAGAACTCAGTTCAAGAAACAGAACATAACCTGGATCCCACAGCCCGCTCGTGTCACCTCTTAACAAAACCAACTTCCCCATGGGTAGCTATTCCCTCTAACATCATCGTGTAGTGT
The DNA here is from genome assembly GCA_963574635.1 of Cheracebus regulus. Classification (NCBI taxonomy): domain Eukaryota; kingdom Metazoa; phylum Chordata; class Mammalia; order Primates; family Pitheciidae; genus Cheracebus; species Cheracebus regulus. The sequence goes on from CAUYQU010006622.1 coordinate 44,600, forward strand.
TGTCTGTTTTGTTTTTTTCTTTTCTTCAGACAGAAAAAGAAAAACTCTCACTCTGTTGCCCAGGCTGGAGTACAGTGACACAATCTTGGCTCATTGCAACCTCCACCTCCCGGATTCAAGCAATTCTCCTGGCTCAGTCTCCCAAGTAGCTAGAACTACAGGCACACACCACCATGCCTGGCTGATTTTTGTGTGTGTATATTTTTAGTAGAGATAGGGTTTTGCCATATTGGCTGGTCTGGAACTTCTGACCTCAAAAGATCTGCCCATCTTGGTCTCCCGAAGTACTGGGTTACAGGTATGAGCCACCATGCCTGGCTCTGGTTTTGAACATTCTATAAATGGAATAAGATAGAACATAGTCTTCTTTAACTGAATATTGTGATACCTACCCAGATTTTTGTCTGGTTAATTTCACTGCTGTACAGTATTTAATTGTGTGAATATAGCATGATTTAATTCCTGTTCAAGTTCTTTGGTTAAAAATTTCAAAAAATGTTATTGTCTAATGATTGTCTTTGATTTGGAGGAGTTATTCTGCGTGTGGCACCTCTGGACACTGGCATGCACAGTTTGTGTGTCTGCTCAGCAGATTCCTCTGTGTCCTTCCAGGGTCTGCTCAGCAGGGCGGTGGTGTGGTTTTACATCTGTTTTGTTTACTGCTAGACTGCCAGTGCCTGGTGCATAGCAGGTGCTCAACAAATGTAGGTCACATGCAGGCACCAAGGAAAGGTTATTTCCTGAAGCTTCCCTGAGCTTCCCAGCCTGGCCAGTGGCTCCACATGTTCCTGCCTCTCCATGTTGTGATGGTGTCCTTCGTTGTCCCGTCCAGGTCCTTGGCCCATCAGCTCTCCAGGGGCCTTTAAGGATGCCAGGCCCTAGGCAAGCAGTTGGTAGGCTTTAGCATAAGAAAACTGCAGAGTTGAGCTAACCGTCTAAGTGCCTGCAAGAAGTAGCCTCATGCCATGGACATGCCTTACCCCTTCACCATGCAGACTGGGCCAAGCCATCCCATGTCTGGCAGCACACAGGACAGGGCCTGGCATGGAGTCAGTGTTTGGTGCATGTTTGTTGAGGAAATGTCTGCTTTGTAAGCTGGGGCTGCTGGGAGAGATGTTGGTGGGCTGGAGAGGCCCAAGGGATGAGCTGGTATCATGGAAGGTATGTGGGAGCTCTTTTCTGTCCTGTTACTAACTCTTGTTAGATACCCTGTCTGAGCCTCAACTTTATTGTTTGTGAGAAGAGGATGATTATTCCAACCTCACAAGATTATAAATCAATGCATACAAGCTCCTTGGTAAGCTCTAGGCTCTGCAAAAATGCGGTCATCATTCATCTTGTTACCTCCTCCTCTTTCTTTCATACTTCCTCCTCCTTTACCATCATCACCAAGTCAGTGACTTTCTGGGGGACACAACATAAGCATGAGGTTCCTGCCTATGTGAGTTGCCATATGTTTGATGCAATCACAGCCTGAGCTCTGGAGCAGAGGACATGGGATCCAGTCCAGGCTTTGCAGGTTTGTGACCCGGGGCAAGTACTTAAGAACTTTGCCTCTCATTTTCCTAATTTGCTAAATGGGAAAATTACAGTTCTGCCTAATTTGGATAGTTTCAGCATTAGCTGCATCAATCATTATAAAGTTTTTGGAACAATGGCTGGCACATGGTAAGAGCTACGTGTTAAGTAAATGAAAACCCAACTATCAGAGGCCTGTGCCAGCAGGATATTTGCCTCCTTTACAAGAGATCAGGAGGGAGACAGGTACAAGGTCTCCTTCCTCTGCTGTTAGCGTTTCATCCTCGTGTGTGTCACTGCAGGGCCACAGCCTGGCTGCTGCAGTTCCAGGCCCCACAGGGCACTCCAGGGCAGGAAGCAGGAATGCAGTCAGGACTGCAAACTGCACCTGCAATGGAGACAAATGCTTTTTCTGTAAGTGGCTCTCTCTGTCTATCGGCAATCTTTCCCGGGGGCCCCTGATGCCTGTTCCTCTCCTTTCATTAGCTAGAGTCAGAGCATGCAGTATCTCTCCCTGCGTTCAGGAACCCAGGATAGAGGAAAAGTCACCTGGCAGTCTGTAGCTCTGTGCTGACAATATACAAGATGGGTCAGTGGCCCGTGACCCAAGTCTGCAGGAGCCAGCTGGGGCTGCTTTCTGCCTTCCCTGCTGAAAGCCTCCCCGCCCCAGGTTGTGCTTCTCTGCCCTGTGTTCTTCTGTCTCTGCTGCCTCATAGGCCCCTCTCCCAGTCACCTGGATGTGCTGGGGACACGGAGGGAGAATATCAAAGGGCAGACGGTCTCACACCAAGGAACCTTTTGTTCTGCTAATGGTGAAAGTGTATTGAGGGTTCTGTGTGCTGTGTCAAATGCCTGATCCCTGTAAGAGAGGTTCTCCCCTTCTCACTTACACACAGAGGATCAGGGGGGCTGTGTGGAAGGCTCAAGGCCATACAGTCAGAAAATGCTGGGACCTGATCTGGGTCTGTGCCTGGGTCTGTGGCTCCTGCCCTAGACAGCTTGAGTGGACTTGACCCTAAGGAGGGCTGGGCACATCTCCAGGAAGCCATGGGATGCCCACATCACATTCTTTCAGGGCAACTCTGGCTGCCAGTGCCTTTCAGGCAAGAGGCCGTGAATGGTGAAATCAGGGATTTGGGTCTAGAAGAGCTGGGTGTGTTGTTTTTAAAAAGCCTTGTTTGGCATTGCATTGAGCACCACTCTGGGTAGTCTTATGGTCACAGCTCTAGGTAGAGAGTCCCTCAAGGATGTGGTCAAAGGTGCAGGAAGTGAAGTTCAAGGCTATGTTTTCAACCAGGTCCAAGGACCACTCCCACCTGCAACTACTTTAGGTGTTGTTTTTCTAGGTGACCAGCAGAGGGCGCGGCTGCCCACCTTACGAACGTGGCCTCTGCCCGAGTGGTGGTTTTGCCTTCTTTTCTTTCCTTGGGTCCTGGAATTCCCACACTGGTGTTTTGCCTTCTTGTTTCTCTTTAGTTGGTTCCCTATGAATTTAGCCTGAGATGGTGGCTTGAGCAGTTCTTCTTAAGCATTTGAAGTTTGCGGAATGAGTTATTTTTACATTAAGGGTGAAGAAGAGGCCCTGGAGTCCCAGAAAAGAAACCAGATTGTCCTGAGGACTGAGGCAGCAGAGGGAGGGTGACCCCCTCAGTCCCACAAAGCCTGGAGTCGGCTCAGGCTGGGGGAGGATGAGCCCTCACTTCTGGAGCAGAGCAGTTGCCCGGCGAGGCTCCACCATGCACATTCATTCATTTATTCATAGCGGATATTTATGTGCTGGGAGACTACCACGTGCACATTCTTGGGTTAACAAACACAACAAAAATCCCCATGCCTGTGGAGCTGACATTGCTACCATCCAGGTCCTTGGCCCATCAGCTCTCCAGGGTCCTTCATGGCTGCCAGGGCCCCAGGAAAGCAGTTGGTAGACTCTAGCATAAGAAAACTGCAGAGTAGAGCTAACCGTCTAAGCGCCTGCAAGAGGTAGCCTCATGCCATGGTGGGCTTCAATTTACAACCCCATTGCGATGCACTCTGGATGCCTTTGAAGTGTGTCTGGTTGGATTGGAATGGGCCCTTCAGAAGTTGGGTTTGCCTGGAGCTGAAGCCCACAGTGGGCGAGTCTCAGGAGAGCCACCACCAGGGCTGGTTTCACACTTGCCCCTTCAGCCACGGCAAGGCTGTGATGGAGCCATGAGCATGCTCATCTGCAGCTGGTGTGAGTGTCCGCCCTTCCACTGCCTGCCCTGATGGAGCAGATGGTGCCTGTGAGTACTGATGGTTGCTGAGCCAGGGCAGCAGACTCTTCCACATCACCCCGAAGACTGCTTGTCAAATGGGGCCCCTCCTGTTTTCTGCCTCATCCCTCCCTGATCTGATCCTCCCCACCCAGGAAATAGCATCACACCCACTCTGCTGTCAATATCAGACTGCCGGTTACCTTGATTCTACCTCCTCATAACAGGTTAATTAGAAAGCGAACAAACAAAAAAGAAAGAGAGGAAGAAAGAAACGAAACAAACAAAAAACCCCCGGATTCATCCTTGGCTTCCCTCTCTAGTCCTCCACAGCTCATCCATAGCATATCTGCAGTAGCTACCTTCAGAGGATGCTGAGTCCAGACTGCTGGCTGCCTCTGCCTCTCCCTGCTGGGCCAGGCTGCTGCTACCACCCACCAGGATGACTTCCAGCCTCCTGGTGCATCATGCTGCTTCCTCCTTTGCCCCATGGGTGCCTTCTCTAACAGCAGCCAGAAGGATGCTCTGGAGACCCACAACTGCCTCAGTGGCTTTCCACCATCCTCAGAACAAAATCAGGCTGTTTTGAGGCCCGTGAGACATTGCATGGTCTGGGTCATCCCCTCTCTGTGGCTGCAGACCTTTGCTCTGGCCTCTCTGCAGGACTTCAGGGCTCCATGCTGCTCCCACCTCATGGCCTTTGCTCAGGCTGTTCCCTCTGCCCGGGGCACTCTTCCTCCCTCATGTGTCCAGTTGACTTCCACTTACCCTTCCAGAGCATTGCTTCTTCAAAGCAGGCTCCCTTCCTGCTCCAGATGAGGCATCCTGCACTGTACTCATGGAACTTAACTGATCCATTGATTCATATTAGTCTTGTCTTCTGTGCAAGACCTGAAGCTCCACAAAGCCAGTGTGCAATCGTGTCTCATTCACGGTGGTATTCCTGACAAAGTGCCTGTTCTGGCACAGAATAGATGCTTAGGAAATACTGGATGGATAGATGCATCCACTCGTCTGCACCTGGTTTAAGAATGAGATCAACTTGGGAGGCGTATGTGGGTGGAATTGGTTTGGGGTACCCTTCCCCACCACTCCCTGATGAGTGGGGGCACTTCCTGTGTGCACTGTGTGTTGGGGGGGATCTGCCATCCCTGAGCCACGTATGCAGTGATGTGTTCCCCGGCTGCCCCTGGACACAGGAAACTGCCTTTGCCTTTGCAGTTTTGTAAGTTTTAAAGGGGCACTTGGGCAAACTGGACCCACTTTGTTCCATCTTTGTGGTTCTTTAGGAAGTGGTGTTGGGTTGTCACGGCTTTCCTGAGTCAAGAAATGGCTTAGAGTTTTCTGATCAAGGAGCAGATGGGGGGGCCTCAATGAGCTTCCATCTGATCTGGAATCTGGGTGGGGACAGGAAGGGTTTCAGTGTGATTATGCCCACCAGGGCGAGAAGTGGAACCCAATCCTCCAAATTCAAAGCTCAGCCTAGTGCCTCTATACTCTTTAAAAAACCAGCTTAAACAGCTTTGTTGAAAGAACTTACATAGCATTAAGTTCACCCATTTAAAGTATAAAATTCAATGGTTTTTAGTATATTTACAGAGTTATGAACATTGTCACCATCATCTAATTTTAGAAGATTGAGAACATTTCTGGCATTCAGAAAAGAAATTCTGTACCCACTAGCAGCCAGCCCCTCTTCCCTCGGCGTCCACACATCTGCTTTCTGATTCGATGGACGTTGCATGTGACTGGGTTTGTGTGGCGTGTGGCCTTTTGCTACTGGCTTCTTTTACTTGCATCATGTTTTCCAGGTTTACCTGCATTGTGGCGTGTGTCAGTGTGCCCTTCCATGTTTTCCAGGTTTCCAGGGTCACTTGCATTGTGGTGTGTGTCAATATGTCCTTCCACATTTTCCAGGTTCACCTGCATTGTGGCGCATCTCACTGTGTCCTTCCTTTTCATGGCTGCATACTGTCCTAAAGTAAGAATGGACCACATTGTATTTACCCATTTATCAGTCCATGGACAGGCAGGTTGTTTGTAACTTTTTGGCCATAAGCTTTGTTGGTTCCAATAGGGTTTCTGCAGTGGCCTTCAAAATTCAACCCTTGCCAGGCATCTTGTTGAGGAGGGACAGTTGGCGACTTTCACAAAAACCCACCTCCAAACAGGTGCCTTTCACGCACCTTGGGGTCCAGATCCTCACAGGGCTCAAGCCAGTCATGATCTGGAGATCACTGACTTTGAAGCCAAAGTCTCTCCTGCAGGCAATTTACCCAGAGACCTTATTGTTTTCCATTGACCAGTAGAGGTGAGATTGCTATTTTTTTAAAATTTATATTTATTTATAGTATGGAACATCTCAAAGCCAAAGAATAATATAATGAACAGCTCCATCGCTACCTACCTTTAACAAACCACAGTGTTTTGCTAAAATATATACTTTCAGAAATAAACTTGGTTGTATCTCATCTCGTGCTTCCCCATTCCACGTGGGCTCCTGAGCTCAAATGCTAAGTCTTATCCTTTGATATGTTTTTAACCCTCATGCATACACAGTTTGGTGGAGTAGGTGAATAGGCGTGCGGTGAGGACCCTCTGAAGGAACTAGAGATAATTTTTGGTGGTTCATGGACAAGGTAGTAACATTGGCTTAGATAGAAAGTTCCTTCTGTTCTTTGTCCTTCTGGTAACTAAAGAGGATGTCTCCATTCGGTGCCTGCCTGGCTGAACTCCTCTCTTACCTTTGGGCCCTTTTTAACCACACAGGAGCCAGCTCAGGCCAAGAGTGGACTCAGCTACTGAGCGCTGTGCTCCTTCCTGCCAATGCCAGCCAGCGAGGCTGTGCTCCAGCAGTCCTATTGAAGGCTTCCTTTAACATGCATATCAACCAGGCGTGGAGATGCACATCTGTAATCCCAAGTACTCGGAAAGCTGAGGTGGGAGGATTGTTTGAGCTCAGGAGTTTGAGGCTGTAGTGCACTATGATTGCCCCTGTGAGTAGCCACTGCACTCCAGCCTGGACAACACATCAAAACTCTTTAAACAGAAAACAAAAGACAAAAAACAGAAAAGAAAGAAAGAAAGAAGGAAGGAAAGAAAGAAGAAAAGAAAGAAAGAAAGGAAGGAAGGAAAGAGAAAGAAGAAAGGAAGGAAAGAAAAAAGGAAGGAAGGAAGGAAGCTTGGAAGAGAGAGGAAAAATGCATTTAAGTGCAATTAATTGATTTAAAGACAAAGCTTAAGGCAATGGGATGATAGGTTGTAAATAGGGAAGGCTAAAAAAGGTAGGGGTGGTTGGCAAATGACAGACAGCTGGAGACCTCTGGTGTGCACTTTCTCTTCCTCTTCCCCACTCACAGCCAGTCTCTGGCCTCCGTCCCTTCCTGCTGCTCCCCACCATCTCCACTTGCCACAGCTGGGTCAGCTGCCGGCTTCCTTCCAATGGAACTCAACTGTCTCAGATGTTCACCCACCCAGGCTCGGGAGGGGCCCATGGCGTGGTTCGGGGCAAGGATTCAGAAACCTTCCCGTGGGGCTGTACTCAGTGAGTCAGGAGAACCCCGGGGACTTGGAGTGGGAGGTGTTGAAGACCCACTTGGAGAGACCCTGGGCCAGGAGCATTGGCTGTGGCCCAGCTCTTCCACATCCTGGCCTGTGACCTGGGCAAGAGCGCTCACCTCTTGAAGTTGCCCTCATCTCAAAAGTGGAGGCCACAGTAGCCCTCACCTCCCAGGGCAGTGGTAGGAAGGAATGAGGTCCTCATGCCCAGTCCGAGGCTAGCAGGGCACATCATCATCCAGCAGCACATTTTCATGTGGATAAAACGAATCTAGTCCTGGCAGATTCCTACCGGTTTCCTCTTTGTTTCATGATCTTAATTGCCAATTGTAATGAAATGGTTATTTGGGCATCGTATTAGTTTGTTGGTGACCATTCTTCTTTCCCGGAAGACTCAGGGGTTGGGGCGTCTCTGTGTTTGTGCACTGCTAGGCCCCTAATGCCTGGTGTGGTGCCTGGCACACACTCGATTCTGCACATAGTTTGAATGAATGAATGAGTCCTTTCTCTGGAGGCGACTGATGCTGTTGAAATAACTGCTGCTGAGAGCTCAAAGCTCTGTATGGAGTGAACTTCCATTTTATTCCCCCCCGCCCCCACCCCATCCCGCTCAGTTCTGTCCTTGGCACTTCACCGGGGTTTCGTCCACACTGCCAGGGCTCAACCTGCACTCCCAGGCTCTGCTGTGGATGCTAATCTGATGGGGACAGCCTAATGGAAGGCTCTGTCCTTAGCAGGAGGGCCCTTGGTGAGCAACTCTGCCCCCCATTTCCAGCACCTGCAAAAGGGACTCAGAGTGGAGCTGCCCCATGGGGTTGAGAAATTGAAATGGGGGTGTCCTCCCCCAGGTGTCTCTATGACCCTTGAATCCTGAAATCTGTTGAAATGCCTCCTCCTCTGGGCATCATCCAGGACCAGGCCAGGTGACAGCCCCATTCCGGCCTCCTCTCTACCCCTTTCCTGGACTTTCTTCCTTCCCTGCCCTGGCTTGAAAAGCAGCAGCTGCCTGCCTGTGTTTGCCCTACACCATCACAGGGGTTGTGAGAATCGCTCCTTAGCATCCTGGAGGACACCTCTGTGAGTGGCTGCCTTAGGGGGTGTCGCCTCCCTTGCCTGGCCCCTCAGCTTCCTAAGGGCGTCTGAGAAGAAGACTCATTGGAAAGGGCCCGTGCCCTCCTCCCTCTCCCTTCCGCGCAGGGAGAGAGTGGGTGCTGAGTCGGAGTGTCGGGGTGCCCCAGCAGGCCCAGGCCAGACGGCTGCGGGGAGGAAGCCTCAGGTTGCTCCCCCCGCCCCGGTGCCGGGGTGGGCGCGTCGGGACCCACTGGCCTCCGAGTCCCAGGAGAAACCAGCTGCCTGCAGCTGCTGGGGAAATTAGGGGCCCTTAGGGTTCCCTTTCCTCTGGGAGGGGAGGAAGCGGGACTAGGACGCTTTCTTGCTTATAGAGTGCAGCTGGGTGGGGTGGGCGGCTCCCAATCCACGGTCCAGCCCCGCCTCCCCTACCCCAGCGCTTGGTCCAGGTATGTACGACCCCTCCCTGTGGCCACGCGCCTTCTCACGCCCCTCTCCCGTGACGTCATGCTCCTCTCGCACGGCATGATGGGAGAATCCTAATGTTTTCCAACAGATGCTCCAAGAACAGCTTTCAGATTAAAGCAATCGCAAGAGCAAAGATTCTTCCTTTTTCCTTTTTTTTTTCCGGGGGGGTGGGGGGTGGGGTGGGGGGAGGGAGCGCCCCCAGACATTCCAGGACATCACCCCCTGCCCCAAGCACGCAGTAAACACTGACAAGAAAAAGTTTTTATTTCCTGGTTCAACTTTTTTTTCTGGAATATAGACTGAAGAATGGGAATAAACACGAATAAATAACAAAGCAAGGCCGTGCACGCCGGGATGCGCCTGGCTGCAGCCGGCGAGGCTATTGTCTCCCCGCCCTGAAGCCAGCCCCGGCGTCTTTTTTCAGCTCTTTTCCTTTCCCGGCCCTTTTTAAATTTTCCTTTTTAAAACGACGCCCCCTCCAGCCCCCTCGCCGGTGACCTTGGCCGTCTCGGATGCTCTGATTCCACGCGGCTCGCTCTAACTTGCCCCCGCGCCGGCCGGGCCCATGGCCGCGTCGGAGGACGGGAGCGGCTGCCTCGTGTCGCGGGGCCGCTCGCAGAGTGACCCCAGCGTCCTCACCGACTCCTCGGCCACCTCCTCCGCGGACGCCGGGGAGAACCCAGGTAACGGGCTGGGCGGGGGCGGCGGGCGGGGTCGGGGAGGCCTGAGGCAGGTGGCGCTGGGAGCAGGACCCCGCGTGGCTACGCGCCCCGCCTGCATTCGGGAGCCGCGGCAGGACCCGGCGCTCGGCCCCGCGGTTCCTATCACCAGCCTCCCAGGGCTGGGGCGCCTCGGAGCCCTTTGTCCATAAAGAGCTGATTTCTTGGGTAGAGCCCGGCGCTGCAGCCTCCCCTCCTCGCCGGCTGGTGAGCTCTGTCGTCCCCTGGAAGGGGGCTTCCCTTCCTCGGGTGCTGGTCGCCAGGGGGAAGAGAGGCAGACCCGTGGCCGCCTCCGCCCAGCGCTGGTTCTGGGCTCTTCCCTCCCTCCCCGCGCCGGGCCCCAGCTCCGGTGATCCCCGCTCGGGCATCCGCTCTGAGGGCAGCGCTCCGCAGCTGAGGCCACAGCGCTGAGGGCTTCCACTGGGCGCCTGACTCCAGCGGGGCCTGGCGCACCTGGGCACGCCCGACCCCCTGGACAGGTGTGCTGGGCAGAGCCACTGGCAGGGAGAAGAAGGGCGTGCGCCAGGACAGAGCGCAGTTTCGTGACAGTGTGTGGACTCCGTCCACTCTTCCACCGCCAAGGCAGCGTTGATTATTTAGGTGATAAACCGGTCACAAAGGCGTCTATAGGGCTTGATTGATTACTTTCCAGAGAGGAAGAAAGGCCTAATAAAGCAGGAGGGGGGTGGGCTCTGTGCGCCTGTCACCATGGAGACGCAGGAAGCAAAGTGATCATTAAAACCTCTCTCCACCAGAAGGCAATTTTCACTTCACAGGGAGAAGTCTGGGCTTCTGAAATGTAGGGTTCAAAAAAAGAATCAAAGCTGGTGTTTTAGTATCAAGCCACAGGACTCAGTTTTGTATCTTAGAGAAACACAATTCCTTCGTAGATTCTGTTTTGATAACAAGTTGCTTTGCCTGCCTTTGAAGACTTATTCTCTCTAAATGCAAAGACCCCAAATGGGCACTTGATCATGTTAAATGGTGGGCATCAAAGTAAGGATAATCCCTGGAGCCTGGGTGAAGGCTGGCTTTGTGGGGAGGGATTCCTTCACTGTAACACATCAGAGCTTCCTGATAAACTGCCTACAAGGACCCATTACAGGCAGCTGTGTGGGTGCTGGAGCCCCCCCCCCCAACCCCTATTTGAAAATTTAAACAATAAACCCATGCAAATCTTGGAAGATTTCTTTGTTAGAACGATTGACACTGTGTCACTTGGTCAAACTGAGGTTCCAGCCTGAAGAACTCTCTGACTTTTCTCTATCTGGGAGGGCAGGTTAATTTCCTTAGCGTTTCAAGCAGAGGCTGCCATGGCAGACTCTTAGGCTTTAATTAATCCTTTTATTAGGAATGGGGGATTCAGCCTTCAGCCCTCCATAATGGATTGCCTTTCTCTGGGTTGGAGAGGCGAATCCTCCACTGTTCCAATCATGGAAGTTGAGTGGCTCTTCATGAGAATCCTTCTCAGCTCCCTTTGTCTCCCTGGCAGTAAAAGGAAGCAAACTTGAGATGGAAATTATGGAGGACTTGGCTTTTTGGCTGTCTGTGAGTTGATGCCTCTGTGGGTGGGAACGGAGGGTTGGGCAGGTGGTGCTGGTCCGTGAGCGAAGGAGGAAGAAGGGCTGGGATGTCTGTGATTAAGTTACGTGTGGGAGGGTGCAGGCTTGAGCTCTCCTCTGGTGCAACTGGTCAAAATGGGACCCAGGAAGATGTCAGAGGTGAAAAGTCTAAAATATGCGCAATTCTGTGAGCAGTAGAACCTTACTAAAAAGCACCAAGCAATTAAGTATTTATGGATTGTGTGGAGCAGATTGTTTTTCTTTCTGTTCTGGCAGAAAGAGAATCAGAATCATCAAGTTGGAAGGGACGTAGGAACTTGAGGCAGGAAGGGTGGACTCAGGGAGTATTTTCCATATGCACCTTGCCTGGCTGGCCTGGTGTGTGCTTGCATACCTCTTTTGATGGTGTACTCACTTCTTTCTGATGTAGTCCATGCTTGTCTTTGGGCAGATCTGTTTAAGAATTTTTTTCAATGGTTCCAAAGGGTCTGGTACCCATCAGTCCTGATGGGATCTTCCGCTGCATGTTACTCAGTGCTTTCAGAGAACCTAAGGTTTTAGGTATTGAAACAACCTCAGTCAGTTCTTGAAAAGTCTCAGCCCTTCACCTGCTCTCCCTAGATGGCCTCCCTCATTTGTCCACCTGCTGCTCTAATGTAAGATTCCTGAAAATTGAACCTAGAGCTCCAGCTGTGGAATAACCTCACACAGAGTAAAGTAGAAGAGCTGTCTCCTCCCATCTAAATTCTATAATTTCATGAAAGAGTCCAAGGTTGCATTTACCCTTTCCTCTGCAAAGGCATTTTTAATACATCAGTATTCCCTTTGCAAGGGCTCGAAACATTCTTAGAAAGGTGAGCTATACTTTGACACCTCTTTTTTACATTCTCCAGAGGTTACCCCTGCTGTGAATTGAGCAGTATCCTTTGGACTTTCCCCAATGTTTTATGTACCTGTGTTGCTTGGAAAATGGCACATGGGGGTGTGCTGGACTTACGGTTCCTCCATGGGTGGCTGTACTCCACACTGGGTCTTGGAGATCTTGCCTCATTGCAGTATCTGTCTCCCTTTCTCTTTTATCAGCCACATAGGATGCTAAGGAACAGATTTTCAGTTTAGCCATCAGATATTTGGATTGTTTCCAGTTCTTACCCACTGCAGGCAACACAGCTGTAATTACCTGGGCACAAACTGCCTTGTGCTCACCTAAGAATTTCCTCTTGGGATGTTGAGGCCACAGGGGACCCACATATTTTATTTTAATGATATTGCACCCTCCTAGAAAATGTACGAATTAACACTCTCCGTAATCTATGAGAGTGCCCTTTCTCCAAACCTTTGCCAACACCTGAGATCATCAATCTATTTTTCTCTAGCATGAAGGGTGACAAATGGTTTCTTGTTGTGTTAATTTGCAGTTCCCTGATTGCTAGTGAGCATGAGTGTCTTTTTGTGGCCTTATTAGTGCATTAAATCTCCCCATGGCCAGGTCTGTGGCCATGGACTACGGGGATGAAATATTTCCCCTAGGGCTGACCTTCCCGCCGCTCTCACCACTGCTTAGTTAATGCGCCCATCTGCATCTTCCCAATGTGCCTCTCTGTAAACCCTCACACTACGCCGTGAGCATGGTTAGGTGCTCTTCCAAAATAAAAATGTAATCAAAGGTATGGAAGCATCCCTGATCTTTCCTCCTTCAAAGGAGCCATGGTCATGAGAAGTTTTGCTTCCTCTTCTTCCAGCTGCTCTCAGGCTCTGGAAATGGGCTTCTGACTCTGACACGTCCTGGGGCCAGCCTTGGCATTGGCCCCAGCACGATAGTGGCCTCCTTCTTGTTGGGTCCTAGGCTGCCTCCTGGACCTTCCTCAGTATGATCCTATCACTGCTCCTCCCCAGCCATCCCCTGTCCCCTGGCTGCTGCTGCCTTGCTCTGTCCCCTGTCCCCTGGCTGTCACCGCCTTGCTCTGTCCTGGCTCCATGCCTCTCCAGCTCCCTTCTCAACCTCCCTGGCTCCGAGCTTCAGACCTTTGTGTCCTGCCGGCTCCTTCCAGTCCTTCAGGCCTGTGCCCCACCCCAGTGAGCTCTGGTCTCATTTCTGATTTGCTCCTGGCACCATCACCACCTGGGGTTCTTGTCAGTTTTATTCTCTGAGGACTGTTCCTTCTAGACTGGGATCCTCCTGAGGACAGGGAGCTTGACTGCCACCGCAGTGCTGTACCCCTGAGCTCAGCACAGAGTTCAGATGCAGAAGATTTTCCATACGCATTCTTAGGACGAATGGGCACAAGCCCCAGGTGCTGGTGTCTCAACCTATGTGGGGGTGCCTGTCCAGGCAACTGGTCATTCCTGCCAGCTGGATGGAGCCAGAGAGTGGCTTGGAGGGTGAGTGAGGAGGAGCCAGCACCTGCATCCTTCTGCAGGGCCAGATCTAGGTCTGCCTGGAGAAGGAGAAGCCTCTCTGAGCATCCTCCCCTATCCCGAGCTATACACAGATGCTCAGACACATTCTCCAGGCCCTAGGCTCAGGGCGTCCCGTGCTGGCCCCCTCCTTCTCCATGCCGCTCTGCCTGCAGGTAGGTGAGGGCTTGTGCTGATGGCTGCTTCCTTCATCACCTGTGCACACTCATCACCCGCACACCTTCAATACCAGGCTCTGCTCTTGACTCTTCCCTCTCCCACGGTCCCAGGTCCTGCTGGCCACCGGCCTCCTGGAGCCCACCCACTTGTTTCTCCCACCCCCGCCCTCACCCCCACCTGGGTTTAGCTCCTACCTTCCCTTTCCTGGACAACTTCAACACTGATTCTTGTTCTCTTCCTCTTACCAGTTTCCTGCAGAACAGGATGTTTCCAAAATGCAAATCTGGTCTAGTCTATTGCCTCAAACCCTGTAATGCTGCCCTGCCTGGGCGTGGGAGAGGGCAGGGCAGGAGCCTCGTGTGTCTGTGCTGTGGCTCCTCCTAGCTTCCTTCCAAGAGTGTTCTCTTATTCTGGAGTCCTGGGTTCTGGGGATCTCCCTCTGGCCCCTTGTAGGGTGTCTACGTGGCTTAATTAGCAGTAGAACTATGCAGTAATTACCTTGTCAGCTTCTTCAGGGTTATTAAAAACAGAGAAGCTAAATGCTTAAAAAAATACCAAGTTTGAGAACGTAGAGTTTTTTTTTTATTATTATAAAAGCATTGCCTGTTCATTATAGAAAATGGATGCCCTAAAACTCTTTTCCCAGCTGGGCGTGGTGGCTCACACTTGTAATCCCAGTACTTTCAGAGGCCAAGGTGGGCAGATTCCTTGGGCATAGGAGTTTGAGACCAGCCTAGGCAACATAGTGAAACCCTCTCTCTATAAAAATTACAAAAAGTTAGCCTGCTGTGGTGGTGTGTGCCTAGAGTCCCAGCCACTCGGGGGGCTGAGCATGGAAGATCACTTGAGCTGGGGAGGCAGAGTGGCAGGGAGCCAACATCATGCCACTGCACTCCAGCCGGGGTGACAGAGGTACACAAAAAATGCCTCCAAAGAGAAAAAAATGCCCCACCTCACACCACACAGAAGCCAATGACCGTGGACCCCTTTGTCTTTGGGACCTGCCTAAGTACCAGGCGAAGCTGTTAGCATTGGAACAGCGGACTTGAGGAAGTCAGACCCAGGGGCACCCTCCAGCCTCACCTGCCTTCCTCCTCAGCACTGGAGCCTCCTTGGCACTCTTGGAGATGGTCTCATTTATTAGACAAACTTGTTTATGGTCTAATACAGTAGCTACTAGCTACATGTGGCAATTTAAATCTAAATAAAAGATTCTGTTTCCTCAGTTGCATTCACCATATTTCAAGTGTGTGGGGAACACATGCAGCTGTGGCTGCCATACTGGATAGTGCAGATCTAGAACATTCCATCCTTGCCGACAGTTGGGTTGGACAGTGCTGCTTGGACTGTAAGCTCCATGAGGCCTTGTCTGTGGTCTTCCTGGCAGTGCCACCAGTGCTGGCACTGTGCTAACACCTGGTAGTTCCCCAGTGAATGCTGATGGAGTGGTGTGCCAGAGTGATTGGTGTGGTCTTGAGCCCTCCTGCAGGAAGGGACCCTCAGCCTCCCGAGTCTCATCATCTCATCCTCTGAAGGGGGGGATACCCAGCAGAGGTAATTTCCTGTCCACACAGGACTCGTTTCTTTCAATTTGGGGAGCTTTCCCAGAGAACCTGCAATGCGGCATGCTTGGCCCTTGCCAGAAGGGCCTCTATGGCCAAGAGAACAATGAGATGCAAAGAGATTTTTCCCCTGGAGCTAAATAAACGGGTCCAAGTCCTGACTCAGCTATGGACAAGCTGTGTGACCTTGGACAAGTCACTTTACCTCTCTGAATCTCAGTTTCCTTTCATGTAAAATGATGGTCATTACTGTCCTTAAGTTCAGAGTGAGTGAGGATAAGTGAGCTATTAACAATGACTCATTTTTGAGAAGCAGCTTGAGGAGGCAGACACCGCCCACCACATTCTCCAGTCCCCTTGAGGCAATTCCATCTTTTTTAACAAAGTCATGGCGGCAGTGACCACAGTGATTCATGCAGCAGGGAGGGGAGGAGGAGCAGCCTGCAGGTCCACCCTAGCCCTGCTCTGTGGCTGAGCTGGTCAGCCTCTCCGAGCTCTGTGAAATGTAAGAGGACTGATCTGGCTAGGGGCCAGGCAGGAGTCCTAGGCATAGAACAGCTTCCACCAGGGCCATTCCCAGAATGGTGAAGCAAAGAGGAGGAGGGCGCGGGTTCCTGCTCCGATTCCAGACTTTGGGTCGGCTGGCTCTAACAGGCTCCTCCCCCACGCTTTCCCACTCTCACCTTTTGTGGAGGCTGTGCCTCCCCATCCCTGCCTCCCTCTCCAGCCCCAGGTTCACCCAGCCTCACATGCTGCTCCCCAGCTCCCTTCCTGCCTCCCCAGCTAATGACTGGAAATCTCCTAGAGTCCTCCCACCTTCACAAGTTATTCCCTTTGGTCTGGTAATTATGGGAGAGGACCCTGGTTATCTTGAAATGGGATTTGAATGCATATTTTGGGGGGATTGTTTTACTCTGATGAGTTTGTTTCCTTTGCAAGTATATCTTTAGGGAAGGTGCTTTGTAGGGGAGGGCACCTGTCTGGAATGACACAGGTGAGCCATGTTAATGCTAGTCCTGTGGCATGGCCAAAGCATGCTGGATGGGACGGTGCAGAGAATGGGTGTGTCCCGGGCCCTCCCCAGGGCTTCAGCCAGGGCAGCATTTATGGATGGATGTGAAATGTCACAGGAACAGAGGCAAAAAGAAAAGGTTTGACTATAACCAAGCATATTAGGTAGTTTGAGACTTTTGTTGTTGAATATGAGAGCTGGATTCTGTTGCATGCAGTAGAAAACTGTTCAGCGCAGGGCACCACACGTGTTTGCAGGACCAGGACTCCTGCCTTGGGAGGGTCAGCGTGCATGCCTGCCAGGGAGAGCTGCTTCTCGCCACGTGGAAATGTGGGTGCAGACTGGTGAGACCATTGTGGTCCCCCGACCCCCCCCCCACTTTACATGAAGTCTCACTCTGTCGCCCAGGCTGGAGTGCAGTAGCATGATCTTGGCTCACTGCAACCTCTACCTGCTGGATTCAAGCAATTCTCCTGCCTCAGACTCTCCGGTAGCTGGGACTACAGGCATGCACCACGATGGCCGGCTAGTTTTTTGTATTTTTAGTTGAGACAGGGTTTCACCATGCTGACCAGGCTGGTCTTGAACTCCTGACCTCGTAATCCTCCTGCCTCGGCCTCTCAAAGTGCTGGGATTACAGGCGTGAGCCCCGCCGACCATCCTGTTTTAAGAGCAACACTGGGAATCCAGATTTTTATATGAGATGTTGTATTAGGTTTTTGTGTTGCTATAAAGAAATACCCGAGACTGGGTAATTTATAAAGTAAAAGAGGTTCAATGGGCTCACGGTTCTGCAGGCTGTACAGGAGGCATGGTGCCAGCATCTGCTCCTCATCAAGCCTCAGGAAGCTTTCAATTATGGCAGAAGGCAAAGCAGGAGCTGGCCCATCACACAGCAAGAGTGGAAGCAAGAGACGGACCAGGGAGGGGGCTGTTGTGACCTTTTAAACAGCCAGATCTCTGTGAACTGTCAGAGCCAGAACTCCCTCAGCACCAAGGGGAGAGCAGCAGGCCATTCATGAGGAATCCGCCCCCATGAATGAAACCCTCCCACCAGGCCCTGCTTCCAACATTAGAGATTCCATTTCAACATGAGATTTGGAGGGACAGGCATTCAAACACTATGAGATGTGATTTTTAAATATTGCCAGTTTTTTTTTATTAGGGATTGGGTTGACTTTACATAATAGAAAATCTAAATAACACTGGCTTATGAAGATAAAGGTTTTCCTTCCACCAGAAGTCCAGACAGCATGATGGCTTCCCTGTTGCAGGGTGGAATGCTCAGTGATTTTCTTACTGATTTCTGGTTACGACATAGTTGCTTCACCTCCAGCAACAAGTACATTTTCTAGGCAGGACAAAGAGGATAGCAAGAGGCATGGGGTTGTCTGTCTGCCAAGTTTGACATTGCCTTCTTGGGAGCCCTGCCCAGTGACACCCACTTATACCCCCTTGGCCTGAGGGCATCAAATGGCTACAGCTGCCAGGGAGCCTGGGAAGTATAGCTGTTTCTTTTTTGTTTGTTTGAGATAGGTGTATTGCTACCCCTAACAAGAGCAGGTTCAGAGGAAGGGGTGGATGGGAATGACTATCAGGTAGTGAACTACAGTCTCTGCCATATCAACTTTAAAAAAAGCACCATTTGGCCGGTTGTGGTGGCTCACAACTGTGATCCCAGCACTTTGGGAGGTCGAGGTGGGTGGATCATGAGGTCAGGAGTTCAAGACCAGCCTGGCCAAGATGGTGAAACCTCATCTCTACTGAAAATACAAAAATTAGCCGAGCATGGTGGCAGGCACCTATAATCTTAGTTACTCGGGGTGGGGTGGGCTGAGGCAGAGAATGGCTTGCACCCAGGAGACAGAGGTTGCAGTGAGCTAAGATCATACCACTGCACTCCAGCCTGGGTGACAGAGCAAGACGCTCTCTCAAGGGAAAAAAAAGCACCTTGTGACCAAAACAAAATATGTCTGGGAGCCGCATGTGGCCTGTAGTTGCCCTTTCAAACCTCAGATAGAAAGAATCTCATGGGAAGACTGAAGCAGTTTTTATGTTTTGTGCCATTACTAAGAAATTAAAGGTTTGACTAAGATGTGTTATCCAAGGCTAAACATAATGTCTCTTTGAATTTTATTTAACAATATTTATCCAGGGAACAAGAGAGGTGGGGTCACTGTTCCTCACAGAGCCCATCATCTGGTCAGTGATCAATGGCTGGAGTGAAAATATTGTCAACTCTTGTTTAAAAGGAGCCATCGTACTTCCTTTTATTGAATATTCCTCTAAACCCTTGAAGTGGGGTCAGAAAGCTAGGGAGGCTGAGTAACCAGCCCAGGATCACATTTCTATAAAGGGGTGGCTTGAAGAGGAGCTTGAATCCAAGTGAGTCTGAGGCCCAGCCCACCCCTCTCTGCACCACCCAGCTTCTGCCTCCCTCATCCTGCATGTTAATGGAAAGTGGTCCTCTGTCCTTTACATGGACTAGAAGTGTGTGTTTCACCCCTATTCCTGGCTCCAGACATCTAGCTGACAGATGTATACATACCTGTAGTCACAAAAACACACAGAGGCAGATGTACTCTTTCATTTCCCAGTTAATTTAGCCAAAATGGCCACTGGGACAAGATTTATTTATTGAAAGTCAGGCAAGGTAATGGCAGAGAATCAGCTGTCTGCGGAGTTGTTGAAGGTCCCGTCTTTAATGGGCTGGGGTTCATGTTCCTGTTTCTTAAAGCAAGTCGTTAGGACGGGTAGCTTGGCAACGCACCTTATCTAATGGGCACGATGTCTGTAGACTTTGACATTGATGACTTGGCAGCCACGAAATGGATCTGCCCTGCACTGGGAGAATAGAAGCTGTGGCTCTACGACTTAAGAAATATATTTATTATACATATTATGCTCTTGTTTGTAATACAACCCTTTAAAAAATCACCGTTGGTCTTGCAGTACTCTTCCTAATGAGTTGTATTGTTATTGCATTACTTTTTGGTTCCATTACATCCTGAAAGTTTGTATCCAGAGGTAGAAGAAATGGTTGCCTTATTGTAATCACTAGCTCTGGGATTTCAGTTAAGTCAGGAAGATATGCCAGAAATGGTCTTTCTGCTTCCCTTTGGCAGGGAGGCACTGTCTTATGCAGCATTACTCCTGGGCTGACTGTGTTTCTTGAGTCAAGTGGTTGCTGACCTTGGCACATTTATCGGCTGGGTCTTTTGTACAAAGCTCCTGAGATCTGATGACCTTCATGGTGTCAGGACTGTCTTGTCACCTGTTTTTCTGGGGTCTGCCTGGCCCCTGTCCCACATTCTTTATTTTCCTGTTATACTCTATGTACAACCAGAGATACAGGTTCTCCATCGAGAGGGGTCCTATAGAAGTGTTCTTTCCAATCAAGCTTATTTACATAAAAAAGAATATGACTTAAAAATATTAATAATGTAGTGGTGGCAATACACAGAAATATGGAAAGAAACCATGAAGGTAGTGCTTGGAAGACACAGGCATGCCAAAACCCACAAAGCTGGTGTACAGGTTTCAGTGAAATGGGGAAATGCTGTTGTAAATTGCCATCTTGGTCTTGTAGCCTGGTCATGATTGCTTATCTATCTGCTAGTGTGTTAAGCACTACAGTGTGCACGAAGCATGGTGTGGAGGTGATGTAAAGAGGTATGGTGCATCCGGGAAGCTCATGGCCTGGCTAGGGGCATAACATTTTCACAAGTAAAATGACAGGACACATAAGTAATAAGTGCCAGACCTCTCAAACTTGTCCCCTTCTGAGCTGTATCGCATTCATTCTCTGCCAGGTGTCACACGCTTCTGCAAAAGCAATCTCCAGACCGCATTGAGCTTTCAGTCGTTGGGTTTCTGAAGGTTGGCAGGCTCAACGGTCCAGGCCAGTTCTTCTCCATGTACCTCTTATCCTTCTTGGCCTGCCGTCTACACCAGCAGTGTTTGTCTTGTGCAGTGGTGAAGATACGTGGGACCTCTTAGGGTCTAGGCTGAAAACCTTTACTTATGCTGATTCTATTAGCCTATTGGCAAACTTCAGTCAAAGGGAGGGAAATATGCTTGACCTCTTTGGTGAGGGGAGCAGGAAAGTCATATGTAGACACAGGAGAGGTGGAGAATTGGGGCCAGTCTTATAATCTACACATTAGGGTTATTTCCCTATGTAGTCTGTGGGCTCCTAGAGTCAGAACCATCTTAGAATCTCTTCCCATCTCTAATAGGGTGGTGCCTTGACACTGGAAGCCAACAGACAAAGTCTGTGGGGTTCTTGCAGATACGTGGACTCTGATGTCAGACATCAGACTGCCTGGGTTCACTGTGTGGCTTTGGAAGACCTACCTAACATCTCTGATCTGCAGTTTTCCCATCTGCAGAATGAGGATTACTTCACTTATATTAATACTCCCTTAGACAGGCAGTCATGATGCATAGATGAGATGATTTCTGTAAAGGCTTTAGCACACTGCCTGGGACACAGGAAGATCCTTGGTCACCATGAGCTAGTGTTAGCCTCCTCCCATCATTGTAGAGAAGCTTCCACCAAAGGCTGTGTCTTGGTGGATGAGGGCAGGAGGCTCTGATCTGGTGTAGTTTTAAGGCTCCCAGATGCCCTCGTCTCCCTTTGGGCCTCAAGATACAGGAGGAATGGTTTTCCTGGGCTGAGCTGCTTGGTGAAATCGGGCATCCCTCTAGAACTTCCTCCCCTCACCCTATACCACCCTGGAGCTGGTTCAGGAGATCACTGAGTGTACCAAGAAGCTCCTCTAAGGAATTGCACCCTGATTTCCTGTGGGGGAGCTGACTTGAGGCAGTCAGAACGCTGAGTTGGGTGAAAGACCCAGGGTCAAAGACTGAGTTTCATTCTGGCTGGGACATGAGGCTGTGGCTGTGCTGAGCTGACCACGAGCCCCTGGGCTCCTTAGGGTTGCCTTTGGGCTCAGGAAGGAACCTGCACGTGGATACTGAGCTAAGGGAACCCTGGCTGTTTGCTTTGTTTAGTTCTTTCCCCTAATCCTTGCAAGTAGCTGGTTCTGCTTTGCTGTAAAATAACAAAAGATTTAGGGAAAATTTATAATTTAGCTCATGTTTTTAAATGGGAAGGGTGAGTATTGGAGCATATTTAATACCATGCCGTGTGTGGGGAGCTCAGCATGCCGTCTGTGTGCTCATTCACCTGGGCTGGCTCTCCTCCTTGCTTCCCCTGCCGGGAATCTAATACAGCCTGTCTTTTCCTTAAGATCATTCCTTCAAACAGTGTTGACACTTAAATGTGATTATTTTCCTGTAATATTTTTCCAGTCCTTTTCCACTTGGGGAGTATATTTGTGTCCTTTTTCTTTAGGGACCTGTGGTGTTCCAGCTCTGCCCTGGGCAGTAGAATAGAGCCATGCTCGTAGTCAGTGCTTGGTAAACATTGACTGACTCTTGAGTACACAGCAGGGACGCCTAGCACCCTTCTCATACCTACTCCCATGTTCCCATAAGAAAAATTAAAACCAAAGGGGGAAGAACCCAAAACAACAACAACAAACAAAGAATTCCATGATGGCATCAGGTTACATAGTCTCACCCTGTTGGAAATTCCTGGAGCAATGAGCAAGCCAGTGGGCAGGAGCCCGAGTGTGGGTTGTCGGGACTGCACATCACTGAGAGCGAGCCCACACATTTGTTAATGATTGGTCTCTGTGTGGTTTTAAAAAATTAACTAATAACAATTTATTCCAGAAGGATATTAGTGTAGAGCAGCTGTTTTCTTATAGGAAAAGAGGGATTCCGGTCATTTTTTCCCCGTTTTGTTGAACTGATGCTTGCATCTTGCCTGGTGAAATCTTTAGCAGGAAGGAGGTGGAAGTTGCGGCTTTGGCACCCAGGGGCTCAGCTAACATTTCATGGGCCTGACATTCTGGGTGCCTGTGCTAGGTGCAAAAGGGCAATTAAGTGGCTTCTGCTCACGATTAAGTACCTGAGTAGAAAAAAGAGGCATACAAAAGACGGGTGATGGTGTCACAGTGCTCATGGCACGTGTCACTTTTCCCTTCATCACTCCCTCCATCCCCTCCTCTGTCCTCCTTCTTTCTCCTTCCCTTCCAGCAAATTTAATGCCTATGATAATGCCAGGGGTGAGGCTGGCCTTGGGGAAGAGCACAGTGAGCAAAGCTGTTGCCTCATCCCCATGGGCGGGTAGTCTGGTGGGTGGTGGGCTTGGATCATATCAGCCCACAGGCAAATGCCCCATCCAGCTGTGGGGAGGCTATCCTGGAGCCCTGTGGGCTTGTTGAAGGGTTGGCATGTCTGGGGATCTAAGGGAAGGGTCCAGGGGAGGTCACTTGAGTTAGGGCCAAAAGGTGGCTTGGAATTAACTAGCTCAGCAGGGAAGGGAAAGGTGTGCTAGGCCAAGAGATTGGCAATGAAAGGCCAGGTGGTGGGGGCAGCTTCGGCTGGGCCAGAGGCAAGAGAGAGGCAGGAGTGTGTCTGGATGGGGCTGGAGGGGAGCTGGAAGCCAATAGGTGGGGCCTCTGGGACTGGGGAGGAGCTTATCTGCCATGAAGGAACTATGGGACCTCTGAAGAGAGGGGTGTGAGTGTGTATGTGTTTGAGGTGAGTGTGTGTGACAGAGAGAGACCAAGAGACAGTGTGATCAGGCACATTTCCAAGCCATGACTCTGACTCTGGCTGGCCACCCTGGGTGGAAATGGCTCCCAGGAAGGCAGTCGAGACCAGGGAGGAGGATGTGGCAACGACAGTGGTAGGGGCCTGGGCTGGGATTTTGCAGAGCTTATTCATAAAAGGAGCTGGGACTGCATTGCCCAGAGGAGGGTCTGTGCAGGAGAGGAGGCTCAATCTCAGCTTGGAAGGAAAGGGCAGGATGGGGAAGGGAAGGGCATGTGCCATGAGGCGCCTATGTCGTGTCTGGGTACCCCATGGTGCAGCCGAAGGCTCTGCCCAGGACCCTCATGAGGTAAGTGCAGATGCCCCAAAGTCTGTGTGAGAGGTGCTGCCTCAGCCTGAGCAGGCGGAGAGCCTGGACCTGTTTGGAGAGACTGCGTAGTGCAGGATACTTGGAGCAATTGCCTGGGGTGCCCTAGGATGAATGGTGTTTCCTTCTTTATATGTGAGACACTGGAAAATGGGAGTTGGACGTGGATTCCTTAGACAAAGATTCTTTTCCTGGAACGACGGAGCAGGCACACTAGCAGGGGTGAGTGCTCACTGAGCGCTTCCTGTGTGCTTTTCCTCCTGTGAGCAAATGTGGAAGGGAGAATTGTTATACGAAGACCCTCCATGACCCATGTCTGGTATAGCCCCCTCCCCTGAGTGTGGGAGGGACCAGTGACTGTGACGGGTTTTGCCCCCATGCCTAGGCTATGTTATATGCACAGGTGACTTTAAGAAAGTGTAAGCATTGGTGGGCCTGCCCTAATCAGCTGAGCCTTAAAGGGGACAAAGTTCTTCCTGGAGATTGAGATTGGAAGCACAGGATGGACGCAGGGGACGCTGGTTTGAAGGTGGAGGGGACTATGTGGCAGGGAATGTGAGTGACCTCTAGCAGCTGAGAGTGGCCCCTGCTGGTGGTCAGCAGGGAGATAGGGACCTTAGCCCCACAGCTGCAGGGCTCTGACTATTGCCAACAGCCTGCGTGAGCACAGAAGTAGAGTCTCCCTTGGAGGAAAGATGAGAGGGTACCCTGGCTGACACACCTGATGCCTTTGAAGAGTACTTCTAGTTATTTTGTAGACTGCCCCTAAATGAGGGGTTGTCTGATGTTTCCTTCTTATTAAATACAGTTTATGAGTTTTTGGCGCAAATCCCCCATAAGTGATTATTTCAGCCTTTCAGATCCTGAGCAGATAAGAAAGCACCTGGGCTGACACACCAATATCAGCCTTTGAGACCCCAAGCAGAGGACCCAGTCTTGAGTATTGACTTTTGACTTACAGAACTGTGAGCTAATAGATGGGTGTTATTTTAAGCCACTAAGTTTATGGTTTTGTGTTGTGCAGCATTAGTAAGCTAACATGGGAAGGGAAGTTTATTGCTTCCATATTACAGGGGAAGGCCTCAGGCTCAGAGAGGTGAAGGGATCATCTTGGTCACCTGGCTATCCTGATGGAGCCAAGGTGCAGAGCCGTGCAGCCAGACTCTGATGCTCCTGCTCTGTGCTGCCTCAGTTTCCCAATCTGTGAAATGGGCCGGTCATGGCATTGTCCTGAGGCAGCAGGAAGGATGGCATGGAGGCTGTGCCAGCTGTGAAAGTATCAGGGCCTTTATGACTGTTGTCACTTTCCCTGTTGGCACAGGGGACCTGGCAGGCGCCCCTCCGACACCTTCCCTGGCTCCTCACATTCATCTTGACCCCGGTGTGTTTCCATGGTTACCTGGTGGCTTTACTAGTGCAACTCTCAAGCTGGCCCCATATCTACTCCTTTGTATGTGTATTTCTTATTTGCTTTAAAACATTTTTAAACTTTTCACTTTGAAATATTTTAGACATCTAAAAATATCACAAAATAGTAAAAATAACTCCTGTGTACCTTTCACCTACATTCCCCAAATAACATCCTCCTTAAGTACAGTAAGTCATCAAAACTAAGAAATTGCTTTGGTACAATACGATTAACTCATCTACCGACCTTATCTGAATTGAGTCCATTTTCCTGCTAACGTGCTTTTCTGTCATGTGATCCACCCAGGATCCCACGAAGCATCCGGCCAGCATGTCTCCTTAGCGTCGTCCCCCAATGTGAGACAGTTCCTTAGTGTCTTTCATAGCCTGCTGCCTTTGAAGACTGCTTTTAGTTATTTTGTAGACCGTTGCTAAATGAGGGATCGTCTGACGTTTCCTTCTTCTTAAATCCAGTTTATGTGTTTTTGGGGCAAATCCCCATCAGTGATGTTGCTGGAGACCCCCTAGGTTGGTTGTCCTGATCCTGGTGATGCCGAATTGGCTGCTCAGCCGGATGTCTCTGCTCTAAGGTTAACACTTTCTTCCTCTTTGTAACTCATCAGCGTTTTGTGGGAAACTCCCTTGAGACTGTCAGATGTCATTTCTCATTGCACCTTTTCCCGCACTGGGAATCCCCACCTGCCAGTGGTCACGGTGGTGTGTGTTCAGGGGTGGCTCACTTTCCTCCATTTCTCTTAAATGTGTTAGTGAGTTCCGTTACTCACTCATAAAGGAAAGCTTCCCCCACCCTTCTGTGTATTTATTCACCTGTTTACGTACACCTGTGTGGACACCTGCATGTGTGTTTATTCTGTGGAGTAGAGTCCGCCGCTGTCATCTCCTTGGTGCTGGAACTGTCCCAGATGTGGCCACTGGGAGCTCCTTCGCGCTGGCGCCTGTGCAGGTGGAGTGCTCCCATCGTTGTCTGAGCTCTCTTGCTTTCTGGCAGCATAAGATGCCCCAGGGCCTCACCTCTGCTGAGGTGCTACTGTGCAGAATTTGGGAGGGTGGCTGTGGGGGGCTGTGGGCTCCCACACCTGCTTTTCCCTCATCCT
This sequence comes from Cheracebus regulus, assembly GCA_963574635.1. NCBI lineage: Eukaryota > Metazoa > Chordata > Mammalia > Primates > Pitheciidae > Cheracebus > Cheracebus regulus. The sequence goes on from CAUYQU010006622.1 coordinate 70,397, forward strand.
TGCACATCCCTGGGAAGGTAAGTATTTGTAGGTGAGCACCCGAACGAACACAGACTGATTCCCCAGGGAGCAGGTGGCACAGTTGGGGCTTGCCCAGACTCTTGCACTGGCCCTGTGGAAGGACCTATGAGTTAGATCCCACATGGGGATTATGTGGGGCCATGCTGGGCAGCCTGTGGCACATCTTGGGAACCATCCACAGTGTCAGGGCTGGCAGTATGGTCTTGGGACATGCACCATGCCCCGTTTCTCTCTCTCTTCTGGGGTTCAGGCATATTTCTGGTCCATGATGAGATCTTTGCCTCCTTCCTGTCTTTCTTGCCCTCATGGGTGGCCCAGAACCCTTTGTAGATTTCCCACACTGGCTTTCCCCAGGTAGGCACTGACTGGCAGTTGCAGTCGATCCTTCTCGCCTGCCTCAGTGGCAGGAGCTGTGAACAAGTGACAGGAAGCACAGGCCACTGGCCCCTGGGGAGGTGTGGAGGGCATGGTGAGCCATATCTACCACACACAGTGTACCAAGCTGAAAAAGAGTTTGGGGGGTGCAGAGGACAAGGGAAGGGAGGTCATCTTTACAGAATCATATGGCGCTTAGTTTGCCTTTCCTCTTTCCTCCCCACTCTCCTCCTTTCTTCCCAAAAAGAAGAGGCAGCTCATGGGAGGAGGCACAGCCTCTGAGACTCACAAGCAGATCTTTTAAGGTCAATCTTGCCATCTGTCTTTTAGGCGATAACCTTCATTATAGCTTTTTCTGCTTATTTTTGTTGAAATTCATTGGGAGAGTGAATCATTGAGTGTGTGTTCATGTGTGTATGCGTGCATGTTGGTGCATATGCGTATGTATGTGTATGTGCATGTGCAAGTGTGTATGTGTGCATGTGCATATACAAGTGTGTGTGTGTGTGTGTTTGTGCACGTGTGGGTGCTTCCTCTTATTTTTTTGAAAGGCTGAAAGGGACTCAGGGTCAGGGTGGTGGTGTTTCTCTCTTGCAGAGAGCTGGAGTCAGTGTGCCTGGGTGCCTGGGAGCTGGCCTTCAGGTCAGGCTTGAGCCTCAGCCCTACTGACTGTGCCTGGCCAACTCTGTCAGTCCTTTCAACAGGCCGTGCCTGCGGGTCCTCCTCTATAAACTCAGGACAATGCTAGTTCCTACTCCTGGGGTGGGTATGAGTTCCAGATGAAGCACGTGACTTTTGCAGGATTTTGACATTACAGTAACATAACTGTAATTTACCTACTGGTAAATGCTCTGTTCATGTCAGTTAGTAGAGTAGAAAGTGCTGGCCTTGATGCCACAGCAGCCGTCTTCTGATTTGCGATGAGCGCTGAGTCTCAGGAAGAGGCTGCCATGTGCCTGCTGAGAGGGGTGCTCACTGTTTGCTGGGGAGGCCCAGAGATTGCCCTGGCATGGTCAGCCACCTTGCTGCACTCAGAGAGGCCATGTGTGTCTCTTCACCCTTCAGCTCCACAATGGGCAGGAGGGAGACCAGGGGTCAGAGAGTCTCAGGACCTGAGCTGAGCACTGGCTCCTGTCTGTCCATCTGTCCTGGGCTACTGAGAGAGCCAGCTCTGGCCAGGGCTGAGGATTCCTGCCACCCACCAGGAGATGTGTGTCCTGCTTGAAGGCTATGAACTGCTCTCCAGAGTGTCTGGGCTTTTCCTGTTGGAGCAAAACCCCTGGGCTAATATGTCATTCCTCTGTGAAATGTATTTTGAGGAGGGCTTATACAAGGATTCTAATTTTACAGCAGCTTTGACCAAAATAAATAAATAAATAAATAAAAAATAACCCAAACCTTCAGCAAACACTCAGAACCACGGTTCCGGTATGATGCATAGTTTCAAAAACACTCCCCCACCCCTTGGAAATATAGGCAGGGAAGGGAAAATAAATGCTTTTTGTGGGAGGCAGAAACATTATTGAATAAAACTCAACAGGCTTTTTAAAACTGGAAAAGTAGAACACAAACATGTTGAAAAATTCCAGGGTGGCTGGAGACAGGGTGGGTGGAGGAGGCATGTTGGCTCTGCTTGGATCAGGCTTGGTCCAGCCCTTGCTACGACCTGCCAGTTGTCTGCTTCTCCTCTTTGGCCTCAGTTTCCTTATCTATGAAATGGGAATTATAGTTGCATCTGCACCGTGCAGTTATTGTGGGGGTTAAATGGTATGCTCTGTCACATGCCTATCACATGTATGTATTTGACAAACATCAACTGTCTTTTTCATTAGTGAAAACCAGGTCTCTCTGGCTGTGCACCATCTCTTGTCCCAGAGACAACTAGTGATGGATCTCTTGTGTATGCTTTCAGGAAACTTCTGTACATTCTTTTCTTTTTCTTCTTTTGTTTTTAACATAAAGGGAAGCATATGCTAACTCCTGTTCTGTGCCTGGCTTTTCCCTCTTAAAACTGTATCTGGGGCCATACATATGAAGTTTGAAGGATACGTGAGAATGGATCAGATGAAGCTGGGGTGACCACTGTCCCTGGCAAAGGAACAGCAGATGTGGTGGCCCTGTGGTGGGAGGGGCACTGTGTGAGCATGGGCTGAACGGCTGGTGGGTGGGGATGGCGAGGGGACCCAGGCCTGCCACGCGGGAAAGGGAAGAGCAGGTTGAGGATTTTTGTCTATATCCCATGGAGTGATGGACAGCTGCCGATGCTTGTGGGACAGAGGGCGACCCATGGATCTGGGACTTGGAAAGGTCACCCCACTTCTGCTTTGGGGCCCATGGGTGTTGTGTAGAGGGGGTGGCCCTGCTGGCAGGAGAAGCAGTGGCGAGTGCATGGGAGCTGCTTGTGCTTCACCTCTTGGTTTGGTGGGTGGGGACACAAGAGTGGGAAATGGCTGGGGCAGTGTCTCCACAGGGTGGCTTTCTTTGATGTGGGCCTGGAAGTTGGTTAACATTGCCTCTCTTTTGGTGCTCTCCTGGGTGTTTGGATATTTTGATCCACAGGTCATCTTTCAAGTGCAGCATGTACCAACCCCTATGTGAAAGCACCCCACAGCCCCTGATCCACTGGTGGCCTGCTCCACACCCGCTCTCTGCTGGGGTCTCTGTCCTCCTGGGTTGTCGTCTAGAGCAGGGGTCTCAAGCTTTAGGGTGCATGAGACTCACCTGGGGTCTTCTCTATGCAGCATGCTGGGTCCCTTCCCAGAGTTCCCGACTTGACGCATCTGCCATGAAGCCAGCATGAGCATGCATTTTTAGCAAGGGCTCAGGAGCTGCTGATGCTGCTGGTCTGAGGACACCCTGCTCTGGAGACTAGAAACATCTTCGGCCTGGTGTCCCTCCCGCATTGCTCCTGTGTAGCCTGCAGGAGACACCTCCTGGCAGCTGGGTGTGCAGGCTGGTCCAGTGCAGCCACCTCTGTCCCTACCCAAGTGGTCTCTGGCACCTTGAGTGCCATTCTCTGGGACACATTCCAGGGGCTGGAGCTGACCTGCAGGAGCTCCCTCACTCAGTCTGATGGAAAGAAGACAGTACTTTAAAAAAAGACTTTTAACGTTAGCATGATTTCAATTTTACAGAAAAATTGTGACGCTAGTACAAAGACTTTGTGTAAACCCCACACTAGTTCCCTTATATTCTTGTAGTACATCTGTATCACTAATGAACCACTCTTGAAACATTATTATTAACTCAAGTCCATACTTTATTCCAATGTCCTTAGTTTTTTGTAATGTTCTTTTTCCATCCCAGGATCTCCTCCACATCTCACATGACATCTAGCCATCAGGGACTTTCAGGCTGTCTTGCTGTGATGGCTTTTCTGACTTTGCTTGTTCCTGTGACCTTAGAAGTTTCAAGGAGCACCTGTATGGAATTCTGCAGAATGTCCTTCAATCCGGAACTTCTTTTTCAATTCCTCATCTGCTCGTGGGCATCTTGAGTCATGGAATAGATTCTCAGTTGTTTTCTTTGAAAATTCTGCCTAGAGCCAGGGTCTGCAGAGATCTTTCTGGAATCTGACCGCTAGAGGCCTCAGTTGACCATGAGGTAGGCCCCATTCCTATTAGAGAAGGTGCATGGAGCTGGTGTGACTGGAAGGAGTGACTGGGAATGGTCTCTGCAGGCACAGGGCTTGCCCGGCAGGCAGCTGCCCAGTGTGGCTGCCTGTGTGGCGGATGTCATGTTCTCATCCCATCTGATGCAGTCTCCACGAGTCACTTTCAGAAACTGGAAGATCCCACTTAATTCTGCTCCGTAATATATTTAGAAATCTATTCATGGCCCTCTCCCAAAGCTGATGTTAAAATTAAGAGATGTCATTTGTAGGATGTCACGGCTGTGCAGGAGGAACATTCTGATGTCTCCCTGGCCGCCTTTGGCTTCTTCTCTTGCTTAGGAATTTGCCAAACTCCCATTGCCCATCTGAGCCCAGCTTTCCCGCCTCTCACCCTAATGTCAGAGTGGGACGTCCTCACCGTGGATGCGTGTAGGCTTTCCCTCTGCACACACTGTCTCTGTCTGCTGTGACAGCCTGGGGCTGTTTCTCACCCTTGTTATGCCAGGGTTCTTCGCTGAGAGCTCCTGGGCAGAGGCTGACTTTGAGATGAGGCTTTTCTGTTCACTTCTGGCTGGTTCTGGATTTGGGTGGCATTTGGAGGGTGCACCGCTCATATCTGTGACCGCATACCTCATGGTTTGTGGTGGGGGATGTGGAGATTTCTGTGCTGCCAGAGATCTTAGTGCTTCTGTTGTGCTGGGGAGAGGCCACCCCATCTTGGGGTACCATGGCTGGACCAAACTTTAGATGGCATCCAACCTGGGAGTTCAGAGCTAGATGTATTATTTGCAATCTTCTGCAGGGAATTCAAAAATGAAACCAATCTGAACTCTCCCTCCAGAATTCATGGTCACCAGCCATTCAATAAATATTTACTGGAGACCTATTTTAAGCCTGTCATTGTTTTTGGAGTATGTATATACATAGTTATATATGGCAGATCACAGTGGCAACTGATGTCTCTGACTTCATGGAGTGAGTAGTCTCGTGGATTGAGGAGAAAGAGACAGCATAGAAATAGATGTGTGATAGGACTCTAGGTGGTCATAGATGCCTTGAATGATGATAAAGTGAGGCTGGAGGAATGAGACTGGCAGGGAGGAGAGCTCATCTATCTGTGATAGATGGTCAGAGAGGACCTCAGAGGAGGGCATCTGTGTTGAGACCAGGCAGAATGAGGGAGCTGGTCATGTGACTGCCCTGGAACAGAGCACTAGGGCAGCAGGAACAGCAGGTGCAAAGGCTCTGTGACAGACATGTGCTTAGGTGTGGGAGGAACAGGGAACCAGTGAGGCTGAGTGTAGTGAGTGATGGAGAAGGGCAAGTTTTGATGCCCACAATGCCAGGAGGTGGCCAGGGGGAGGATCCTGGGGAGGTGCCGAGGCCTGGGGGAAGACTTGGGCTTTATTTTCAGAGCTACCCTTTGAAGGAGATTAGAATCGCTGCAGTGTGAGATGAGATTATGCTGGGCAAGGGAGGCATTGAAGGTCATTTAGTCAGAGATGCTGGTGGTTTGGAGCGGGTTGTTCACAGCAGATGTTTCTGGTGTCTGCGTCACAGTCCCTTGGACCAGTTCTGCCTTGGTCTTCAGCTGTGCCTTTAATTAACCAGCATGGTAGGTGATAAGTGCTGTGTTGGAGCAGGTGGTTACATTTTCGGGAATGCTGCAAGCTGGCCACAGTGGGAAGTATTTACACCATGGCAATTGGCAAACGTACATACCAGCTCCCTTCTACCACCCAAGAACCTTCCAGCACAGCACAGCAATGAGCCTGGTGCCATGGATCTTCTCCCAAGCATCAAAGGGCAGCCAGAACATCAGGGGAGCTGATGTCTGAAGGACAATCCTCAGCTGACAGGATGGGAGTAAACATCCCAGGCACTCAGCCTTCAGGTGGGTGCTTCTTGGAGATCTCACAGAATGCAACCTTGCTGCCTACAGCTGTGACCTTGGAATGCACTTATGTGTGGGTTTGCCCTTCCTCCCTCCCTCCCTCCCTCGCTCCCTCACTCCCTCACTTCTGCTTCCTGAGATGTCTCCCAAATAAGCTACCTGCACCTAAGCCCGCCTGCAGCTCTGCTTTTAGGAGAATCCAGTTAAGATGGTCGTAGAGCTAGGTGTGCTGTGAGAGGGATCAGATGGCTGGCATGAGAAGGAAGAGTCCTGGATGACTCTAAGGGCTCCAGCCTGAGCAGCTGGAAGGATGGAGAAGTTCTGGAGGCAATGGGGAGGAGCCACTGAGATGGGCAGGATGGGGGTTGGGCAAATCAATGCTGTGTTCAGCTTTGGACTGGTTCTGTTTGAGAGACCTATCAGATCCCCAGATAGAAATGGTACATGGAGTTGGGGAGAGGTGTGTGGATAGGATGGAGATATCTGGGACTGGACAACACTGGTTAGGTAAGGTGCCCGCCTGCATCTGTGACTCAGTTGTGCACTCCTGCTTAGAAGGCATCTATGTATCTATGTATGTGCCTATCATCCATCCATCATTTATCTCTCTTATTTATTTATTTATCAATATATCATCCACTTATCAATATATCTATATTCTAGCATCTAGCCATCGATCTGTCATTTATCTATTTTTATTTATGTATCAATATATTCTATCTTCTATTTTTCAATATATCTGTAATCTATCATCTATTTGCTAATTGATCATCCACCATTCTCTATCAGTCTGCGTAACTATCATCTGTCTGTCGACCCATCCATCTGTCCAGGCAGTGCTTGCTTCTTCCTGCTCCATCCTCAGCCCCTCCCTGCCTAGGTAAAGTCTTGTCCCTGCTCAGATGCCTTCAGTGGCAAGAAAGTCACTAACCTCTTAAGGCTTCAGCATAGAAGTTTCCAACTCATGTGGCCACTTCAGAATACTGTCCGCCGGGGCTGTATTTCTCTCTCATGTCCTCCTCCCAAGATTTATTTACACTCCTCACTTGCCAGGAGAGAGCACTTGGGAGTTCCGAGCCATGCATGTTCCCTGGCAGGGGTGCCTGTGTGCTGGGGAAGAATGGGCCCAGTCATGGGGTGGAGACGCCCCCCAGCTGCAGCCCTGGCTCCCGAGCAGAGGTGGCTTTGTGCTTCTTGGGGACAAGGCTTGCCATTGAGGCAGGCCAGGGATGCTGTGCAAGCTAGCGATGGCTGCAAGCTGAAATCGGGCATTTCACAGGGAGCAAGCGCTGTGCTGTCCCCACAGCCTGCACGTGAATGGAGGCTTTGGCCCTCAAAGTGCAGCCATGCATGGGGCCACGTGCAGGCCTCTCTGACTCCTGGCTCCTGGGGAGAGAGGTGAGCCCTGTTTTCTCCCTGAGTTTTGTTTGACAAAATTCACAAAAACACAAAGTGTGGGGGAGAGGATCAGTTCATTCTCCTGGCTCCTGGTTAGTCTCCAGACCTGCCCTGGTGCCTGTGCTCTGGAGGATTCCCCACGTTACCTACTAGGTGGGCCAGAGGAAGATGATTTGTGGGACCCTGGAGGGCTGGTAAAATGACTGAGAAGCAGCAGCGCAGGCTCTTCTGTGCTGGGAAGAGCCACAGAGGCTGGACCTTGTTTTTCTCAATACAATTGTTTACACTTTCTAAACTTCTTGTTTTGAAACAAGTTTAGACTCACATGGGGGTTGCAGAGCTCCCCTCAATGACAGCGTACACCTTTCTGTGGTTCCCTTTCCATGATTCATGGATTGACAGCAGGAGGTGGATGTCAGGACAGTGATGTTAACTAAACCAGAGGCCTTAGTGAATTCCACCAGATTCTACAAGAACTTTTGCTGTTTTGTCGGTGAATAATTGTATGGAATTTTATTGCATTTATAGATTCACAATAACCAGGTGAGACTTGACCTTTAAATCATGAGGCACCAGCCCCCTTGGCTCCTGAGGGCACGGGCAACATGCGGTGGATGCTGGCTCGGGGGCAGGCTTGCCACCTGGTTCCTCTTCTCTACGTGGTACCCCCACCATGCTCCTGGCCCCCAGGCCTCTACTTCTCTGTGGAGGCTCAAGGGCTTGCCCTGCCTTCCTTCTTCCCAGGAAGACCCTGGCTGGCCAAGAAGGCCCAGCCTCCCCTCCTTCCTCCCCTGTTCTGGCTGAGCACATCTCCTGTGGCTTCCATAACACGTGCTGCAGACTCCAGGATTCTGCAGCAGGAACCTACTCTCTAGCAGTACTGAGGCTGGAGATCTGAGATCAAGGTGACGGCAGGGCAGGTTCCTTCTGAGAGCCGTGAGGGCAGGATCCATCCCAGGACTCTCTCTGTGGCTGTGAGTGGCCGCCTTCTCCCTGGGTCTCTTCATATGATCATCCTGTACTTCCAGGATGTGAGCTCCACACCTGTTCCCAAAAGATCTGGAGGCTTCCAGCTTCTGCTCCTTGTCAGACCATGGAGCGGAATCAACACGGTTGCCTCTCTGGAACTGGAGCTTAGTGCTCATGAAATAAAGTTCTCTTAACCTCACAATTGTCCTCAAAACAGCTGCAGTGGGTGGCACTGAATGAGTGTCCTGCTTGTCAAGACAGCCACTGTGGCCTTCTGTCTTCCTGCTGTGACTAATGGCAAGTCACTAGGAGGAAGTACCCGACTCCCTGTGATGGCATTAAGTGACACTCGAGGGTGTGGCTGTGGACTGGGGGTTCCATGCAGCCAAAGGAAGAAACACTCCTGCAGAAGGTGTGAATACAGGGCCAGGCCCTAAAGCCCAGCCCACGGATGAGTGTGTTCTGGGGTCACCACTTTCCAGTCAACTCATTAGTGTCAGTCCTGACATTAATTTCCTGGCACTATATGAGATGATTTTAGGAGATACATGGACTATTAATTTTATAAAGAACATTCAAATCAGGTATATGTCTGTTTAATTTTTCTTTTTTTTTTTTGAGGCAGAGTCTCACTCTGCAGTCCAGGCTGGAGTGCAGTGGTGTGGCCTTGGCTCACTGCAATCTCTGCCTCCCAGGTTCAAGCAATTCTCCTGCCTCAGCCTCCTGAGTAGCTGGGATTGCAGGTGCACGCCACCACACCCAGCTAATTTTTGTATTTTTAGTAGAGAGAAGAGTTTCATCATGTTGGCCAGGCTGGTCTCAAACTCCTGACCTCAGGTAATCTGCCCACTTCAGCCTCCCAAAGTGCTGGGATAACAGGCATGAGCCACCGTGCCCAGCATGTTTAGTTTTTCATTAGCAAAATGTTGCATTTTCATTAAAGTAGATGTCAAGTTTTCATTTTAAACTTTCTTAAGAAAATATTATATTCATTTTAGACCAAGTAGTTCTATTAGAGCAACATCCGTAAGCGTGGTGATGGGCGAGTGAAGTTGGGCGGACACTGCATGGTGCAGTTACCCAGTGCCATCTAGGGGAAGTGTCGCGGGGGTGGGGGCCCATGCAGAGGCAAGGCCCAGTCCCCGCCACCCTCAAGGAGCTTGTACTGTCGAAGTTGGGGGTGGGGGTGGCATGAGAAATGTTGATTCAGGGGCAGAAGGTCCTTAGGCTTATCAAGGAAGCTCTAGGGTTCTCGGTATTCCAGGGTATTCGAGGAGGAAAGTTACACACGCAGGGTGGACGGGGATGGTTGGAGGGACCTGGTATAACGTTCATGAAGAAGGGATGAGTCTGTGGGGATTCTGGAGTTGAAGTGACCACCACCAGGGATGCTGGCATGTGGAGCTGCTCATGACTGTTAGCTGTCATTGTGGAATGGAAGTCAAAGTGTGGGTTGAGAAAGAAGGGCTGAAGGAGGCTGTAGACCTCCCATACTGGGAGAGAAGCCATGCTCAGGGAAGAATGGCCTGGGGTTAAAGTCGGGAGCAGAGGCCCATCTTAGGGGCCCCCTGTTGCTATACTGATCAAGACGAGGTCCTGGGATAAAGTCTGGTCCAGCGCCTCTGAAACTTCTATGTGCGTACACATCACTGGGAGTCTGGTTAAAATGTGGATTCTGATTCATTGGGTAGGGCCTGAGACTCTGCATTTTTAATGAGTTCCTGGGCGATGCTTCTCCTCAAATGTCCCCCTCTTCTGTCCCCTAGCCCCCAGCAACAGCAGACACTTAGTGCCTGCCTTTCTGCAGGGACAGGGGAGGGAGATTGTTTGCAGTGACAGGAGGTTTGTTTTTGGGTAGCTATGGAGGGAGGAAAGAGGACAGTGGGACTTTGTCTTGGCCCAGCTTACAGGGGGCTTGACAGAGGAAGGAGGGGTGGGCAGGAGTTGCCAACTTTTATATTTTGGTCAAATAGAGATGTTTAAAAACAACAATGAAGAAAAACCAAAACATCCTTGGTTTTACAATAGTATAATAATAACAGTATTAACACTGCATTTTTTAAAAGAAATGGAATTTCAAATCCAAAGAGTCAGGAAGACGACATACTCCAATAGAGAACAGTCTTTTAAAGGACACAGAGCCAGCCTCCAAAACGCCTCACTGTGTTTTCCTCATTTTTCAAGGGACTTGGGAAACATCACTCCAGGCTGGCATGGATAAATGGGCTGAGGTTTGGGGGCTGCGGCTATGAGAATGGGAATGCTTGTGGTCCTCAGAGCTGAGGTCTGTGTTCCCACAGGCCCCTGTTCAGTGGCATCTGGCTCCAGCCTCTTGTTTTTTCCCAGGAGGACGGTCCCGGGGGCCTGAGCACACACCGAACTGGAGTGTCTGCTTCTGCACTTGCCTCCGCACCACCCTCACCCTGTGGCACAGGGGAGGTACGGGGACTGTATCCTCTGGGCTGTGGCTGGCGCCCTCTCATCTGATGCTACCACGTGCTTTTATAGGCCATGATGAACCATGGGTAGTGCTGACTCTGTTCTACCACTGGTCCAGGTTCCCGAGATGGTCACATCCTGAGATGTGCTGGGGTTGAGCACCAAAGCTGGGAGAGGTCCAGTTGCCCAATCCTGTTCCTCAGACAGGCCCTCATGTCTGTCTGGGGAAACGGGCACTTCCTCTGTCTACCCACATGGAATTGACCATCATCCTCTATGGTCTCTGCCCCTGGGAATTGGTTCTTAGATGGGCTCATGACTCAGGCTTCACAAATGAGAATCTGTTCTAGGACTTCAGCTGGAGCTTTTGGGAAGGTTGTTTTCCCTTCACCAAGAAGTCACAGAGTTGGTTGGATGTGGGCTTGGAGTGCTGGTGGCCATTTTCCCCAACTCAGGTGGAGCCCGCCTGAGAATGGAACCAGCCCAAAGAAAAGCTGAGCAAAGACATTTTGAGGGCTGACTTTCCTATGGCATTATTTGCATCCCTGGATCCAGTGTGTATGTGAAGCTAGTGCACCCCCAGGCTTCTTGGTTAAACACTTCCTCCCTTTTATGCTTCAGCGGCTTTGATTGGGGTTCTGCCATTTCTGATTATTACAGGGACTTAGAGGAAGGAAGTAGCTTTGCCCAGATCACAGGGCTCATGAATCCAAATGAGGCTGGAATCCAAATGTTCACCTACTTTCCCTCACATCACTCTCCCTTGCCTGCTTTAAGCGCACGCCCAGTCCCTGGGAGACCCATCTTCCCCATCACTCTTTGGGGATTCTGCCTAACCAAAAGTTCCCAAAGCTGCTTCAAAGTGGAGTCTCCCGGTGTTTCCCAGGAGAGCAGTGGCCCAGGAGCTTAGAGAGACTGACCTGTGGTGCTCTTGCGATTCTGGTCCCTACCTTCATCCTGGGGTGCATGTGAGCAGGAAGGGGAGGAGTATGGGAGTTGATGGGGAGATGAAAGGAGACGTCTACCCGTGGCCTCTGCTGCTGGGAGGACCTGTGACACTCTCAGTGATATAGAGCGTGCCAGAGATTTTTTTTTCATGAAAGTAGGGTTTTTAAATATAAATCATTTTAGTTTACAGACACATGCGCACACACACGTTTATTACAGCACTATTTACAATAGCAAAGACATGGAACCAACCCAAATGGTCATCAATGATAGACTGGATAGAGAAAATGTGGTACATATATACCATGAAATACTATGCAGCCATAAAAAGGAATGAGATCATGTCCTTTGCAGGAACATGGATGAAGCTGGAAGCCATCATCCTCAGCAAACTAACACAGGAACAGAAAACCAAATACCACATGCTCTCACTAATAAGTGGAAGTTGAACATTGAGAGCACATGGACAGAGAGAGGAACATCATATACCAAGGCTGGTGGGGGATGGTGGGAGATGAGGGGGTGGCTCAATAGATGCAGCAAAGCACCATGGCACACCTATGCCTGTGTAACAAACCTGCACATTCTGCACATGTAGCCCTTTTGTTTTTGTTTTTGCTTTTTTTTTTTCTTTTTAGAAGAAATTTAAAAAAAAAAGGAAAATAGAAGTTCACTTGCTTGGACACTTTAATATTGCCTGAGTTTTTGTGCTGTAGAGAGCTCTGTAAGTCATGGAAAAGGTATTCTCAGGAGCTGCCAATGACATATTTAATTTTAATAATGAGTCTCCCATGCCCACAATTTATTACGTCCTATGGCTCCAGACTCTGTCTCCTTGAGTGGTGTCGTAGGGCGGAGGTTAATGGATAACACAATTATTTATTTAGGAGGTTCTTACAAAGCCAAAGACTTTGTAACAGATTAACTAATAGGTTCCTAACTTCATTATCATTTTGATTTTTCAAAAGAATATTTTCTCCCAAACCACTCAACTGTGTAACATTACTGGGAAATGTCTGATTTTACATTATTCCTGTGCTCAGTTTAAATACTAATGTTCTGCTTACTCTATCACCGCTCAGTGCAGAGCTTTCTGTCTTCACCTTATCACCTAGGGGGTAGATATAATGGATTCAGGCTTTATGAGCCCTGGAAGGGTTTGTAACACAAGACGATATTTTAATGCTCTCGGGGCCAGAGATCTTCAAGGTAATATTTTAATTCTCATGAGGGAGGAAGTGTTGTGGTTGCAGGTGCAACCTCTGAAGTCAGGCTGAGCCGGGTGTGAATCCTGGCCTTTCCACTTAGGTCGATTACATCACTTCTCCAACTCAGTTTCCTCCTTCATAAAATGGGCACACTAGTAGTATTAACCTGGTTACACTGCAGTGAAGAGTCAATGAGAAAATACAGGTAAAACACCTAATGTGGTACCCAGCACAGAGTAACAGGTTAGGAGCATTGGCCGTGAACGGTGATGGCATCTAATCCCAGCCGCTGGAATGAGGAGGAGCATGAGCTCACCCTGGCCAGCTGCTCCTTTGTTGATAAAGTGCTGTGGTTGTTTTCACACTGCAGCAGCAGATTGAGCATTTTCCCAGAAAATTTTCCCAGTAGAAACTGTTTGCTCTCTGGCCCTCTATGGAAAAAAATCGCAGTTCCCTGCCCTCAAGGCAGCCTCCTGGCTTTCATCTTCTCGGGTCTCCTTTCAGAGACCCCGCTGTAGGTGAGTGCTGTCCCGCAGAGCTTCCTGTGATGATGGAAACGCTCTAGGTCTGCGCCATGCCTGGGACTGTGCTGCTGGCCACAGATGGTTGCTGAACACTTAAAATGTGGCTCATGTCACCTCAGAATGGAATTTTTAAATTTTACTTATCTGTAATTGATTTAAATTTAAATAGCCACCTGTGGCCAATGGCGACCACATTGGGCAGCGCAGTGACATCACAGCAGCTCAGAGTAGAGGACCAGTCACCACCATTCTGGAATTCTTTCTCAGAGTGTTGGGTGGAGGGCACTGGCTTTGGCTGAAATAAGAAGGGAAAAGACTGCTCCTTGCTTTTTTCTTTCTTCTTCTTCTTCTTCTTCATTTTTTTTTTTTAGATGGAGTTTCGCTCTTGTTGCCCAAGCTGGAGTGCAATGGTGCAATCTCAGCTCACTGTAACCTATGCCTCCCAGGTACAAGCGATTCTCCTATCTTAGCCTCCCAAGTAGCTGGGATTACAGGCATGTGCCACCACACCCAGCTAAATTTTTTGTATTTAGTAGATAGGTTTTCACCATGTCAGGCTGGTCTTGAACTCCTGACCTCAGGTAATCCACCCACCTTGGCCTCCCAAAGTGCTGGGATTACAGGCTTGTGCCACCGGGCCCAGCCTGTTCCTTGGTTTTTATTATGTTTTTGCTGATTCAAGCATCTTTAAATATAAAGTTGAACTTACTCTTTTGTGTGAAATATGTGGTAAACATAGACAAGCATGAAGAAAAAAGTTAAGTTGTCTTAATCCATGCTGTGGAGATTAAGGATTTTCAGTGGTACATGTGCTGTCACTTTCAAATATTTGTGTGGTGCAGAAGAGGGGGGTCATAATGACTGCACGAGATGTGCCCCTACTTTTCCGCTGGGATAGGGACCTCACAGAGCTTCATATTATCCCAATTAATGGCAACAGGGTGCTTGGTGTGCAGTGGTCTCTCTGGGGATCCCTCCGGGCCGCACACAGTTGGGGACTGTTTTAAGCTGCTCAGTGATCAGTGTCCTTGCTGTGAAGTATTTCTGTGTTTTTCATGTTTGTCCAGAGTGGTCATGAGGTCCTCCTAAGAAACTTCGATCAACATATGTTTCTACAGAAAATGGTACATACAGGCTGCCGCTCCTTCACGTTAGCTAATGCTGGATGTTACCCATCTTTCTTCCTTGTGCCAATCTGCTGGTAAAAAATTACTTGACTATATTTTCATCACTTTGACTTAAAGAAAAATAAGACAGGTCCCAGCTTGCCACACCTCTGCAGGTTGGTGGCTTTTGTTTCCTGTATGAGGTCTGAGCAGCACCTTTGTTTCCTGTATGGGGTTTGTTCTATGTTCAGAAGCAGGACTCAGGACTGCTAGAACTGGAGCCTCTAAGTCCTCAGGCTTCTCCCACAGTTCCTGACCAGCTCTGTCGGGGCGATGTCTCTGGCAGATGCCTTTTCCCTGTTGCCCTGTGGTCTGGCCTTTCTGCAGTAGGTTAAAGACGTCACTGTGGGCAGGTGGCCTTGTCTGTAGCTGTGTCCTCTAGTGACCTTCGTTTTACATCTAGCTGTGCTTGCTGTTTGTCTTTTCTTGGGATTACATAGTTGGCTAGGCCAACACATCTTAGCTCACATGAATTCCAAGTTCACTGCTGGTAAAAATGCCACAGATTAAACACTCTGTGGAAATTGATGTCTATAAGGGTTGCATTTCTCCTGGGAATTCACTCCTTAAAAAGGATGACCCTGCCATTGACCCCACCCCTATCCTTCTCCCAAACATGTCCCCAATGTGAACAAATCTGAAATTATCCTTAACCAACCAACATACTAGAATAAATAAACAAAACATTAAAAAACAAACACCAACAAACAATGGGGAGGGAGGAGTCATTCTTTTGGCAAAACTTTATTCTCTGTTGTGGTTGATGTGGGTGCATTTTTTAAAGTTCTCTTTTATTTCTGATTATTGCATTAGGGTACATTGTTTTTGCTTATTGAAAAGTTGCTAGAGGGCAGGGTCAGTAGTGCTTCTACGAGGGCAGCTACCATCTTTCTTGAGGGACTGCTGTTATCTGCCAAGCACATAGTTCTTTACATGTTTTATCTCCCTGAAGTCTCATGAGAGCTCTAAGAGATTCCCATTATTATCCCCATTTGAACATGAGGAAACTCAATTTGTTTATAATCCAGTTTGTTCCTTAAGGCCCAGGGAAGTATGGGAGCAGAAAAACGATAGGGCCAGGGTCTGAATCCAGGCTATTTTGCTTCTGACCCCAAGGTCTTAGCCCCAGTGTATCTACTGGGGCTATTAAATGCTGCCTGGGTTTATTGACACCTGTACCACTACCCTCCTCCCACCAATCAAGTGGGGTTCGCTGGTATATGCTATCTTAGCACATTGAAAGTGCTTTTGTAGTACTCAGCAACACTGTGATTTCATTGCTATTTAGGTTCTTAGTAGTTATAGCTATGTTAGGTGAGCCAAGCCATAGCCTTGTGAGGACGGGGATAGTATCCAGTTTGTTCTCCATTCCTCATCTATGCTTTACACACAGTGGGGTCTCAATAAGTGCTGGGTGAATAGATGGGTGGGTCAGTGGTGGATGGATGGATGAGTGGGTGGGTGGGTGGATGGATGGATGATAGATGATGGCTAGGTAGATATATGAGTGGTTGGGTAGATCGATAGACAGATGGGCAGATTGATTGGTGGATGGGTGGATGGATTGATGGATGATTGCTAGGTAGATATATGAGTGGATAGGTGGGTGGGTAAATGGGTAGATGGGTGGGTGGATGGATGGATGGATAGAGATTGATGGATGGATGGATAGAGATTGATGGATGGATAGGTGGATGGACTGGAGAATGGGTGGATGGATGAGTGAATGGATTGATGGATGACGGGCGGGTAGATATACTAGTGGATAGGTAGGTGTGTGGGTGGGTAGGTGGATGGATGGATGGATAAATGGAGATGGATGGATGGATGGGTAGATGGATAGGTAGGTTGATGGATAGATGGGTTGATGATGGCCAGGTAGATATATGAGTGGATAGGTGGGTGGATGGATGGGTGGGTAGAAGTCCAGGCAGATGGAAGGACAGTGGTGGAAGGACAGGTAGTTGGAAGGAGAGTTGATAAAGAGGAAACAAAGACATAGTCTTTGAGGGGGGAATTACCTGCATACTCCCCAATTTGCTAACATTAGCTCTCTATATATGCACATTTGTATAAATATAGATACATAAATATATAGGCAGAAGATATAAATAATGTATGCATATATGTATGTATTATATTTGTCTGGGTTCTCCAGAGGAACGCCACCAATAGGGTATGGAGATTTATCTATGCTCTATATATCTATCTATTTATCTATCTACCAATTCATCTATCCACCCATTATCCTATCTATCATCTATCCATTCATCCATCTATCCATTTATGTATGTATGTATGTCTGTATGTATGTATCTATCATTTTCATGTTGTCTGTCTGCCTATCTATCTAGATGGATTAGAAGGCATTGGCCTATGTGTTGTGGAGTCTAAGAAGTCTCAGTAGTCAGCAAGCTGAGACCTGAGAGAGCCAATGATGTAGTTCTAGTGCAAGTGTTTGAAGGCCTGAGAACCAGGAGAACTGATGATGTAAATTTCAGTCGGAGTCTGCAGAAGATTGACAATTCAGCTCAAAGACAGAGAGAATTCTTTCTTATTCCGTCTTCCTGCTCTATTCAGTCCCTCAATGGATTGGATGAGACCCACTCATGCTGGGGAAGGCCATCTGCTTTACCCAGACTATTGATTCAAATGTCAGTCTCATCCAAAAACTCCATCATGGGCACCCAAAATAATGTTTCACCAAATGTGTGGGCACCCTGAGGCCCAGTCAAGTTGACACATTAAATGAACGATCCCATGCATATCTATAGATGTGTATGTGTGTTCGTATGTTTGTATATATAGAATATATAATTATCCGTTAAGGATGTCTCACAGCCTTGAGGCAGAGATTAATTATGACCTGGTGGTTTCCAGTGTTTCTGTATATACAAATAAATTATGCAGCAATGATGCCCTAGTCTCATTTTATTAATTGATCTTCTGTTAGTCTATTTACAGTCAATTAAACCTCCCAAAGTCCCTCACGGAGGAACCTCTCACGGAAATCAGTCCCTGTCACTTAGGAATCCTGAGTGGATAGCGCATGGCTGTTGTAGCTCCTGGGGAGGGTGCAGGCAACCTCTCTGTTGGAACTCCTGGGTCTGTGGAGGATTGTTGTCCTGCATTTGGCAGTGGCATGGCCTGTGGAGATCCAGATGTAGAGAAGGCAGCCTTTCTGCAGAGCGTTAGAATTTAGAAAGAAGTCAGGATTAGAAAGGGAAAAAGAAGACTCAGACACTGACAAGCATGCTGCCCCAGCTTACTCTTCCTCTAGTTTCCTGGACTTTTGGGGGTTCGGTGAATAATTATTTGCTTGCTTGGTTGATATCTCTTCACTTTTATTTCTTTTAGACTTTCTGACTAAAACACAAAATTATATTTATTATCAAAAATTCAGAATACATAGAAGATGATCAAGAACATCAAAAGCATTCACAAACTCCCCTCATCCCCATCCCAGAGATAATGTTTGGGGCTACTTTTGTGTGTGTTCCTCCAGCACTTTTCCTATGTAAACATTTTTACTGTGTCGGATTGTTCAGTGTACATCCTTTATTAAATTAATACATCAGAAGCATTTCTCCACACTGCTCAGGACATATGCTCCGGGACAGGAATTTGCCACTGTTGATTTGTCCATTCTGCTCTCATTGGAACCTGAGTCTGGCTTGAGGCTTTTGTTGTTTCTTTCTTGCTGTAGTAATTGGGATGGACTTCAGGCTGCCTGCCTTTTTGTGTACATCTCTGGCTATTTCTTTAGGTTAAATTCCTAGAAGCAGGAACCCAGGGCAGAAGGGATGAAGGTTGGAAACCCTTGGTGCGTGGTAGCAACTTACTATTCTGCTGATGTTGAGATGTTTGCCTACAGAAAGAGCTCTCTAGTTGAATCCAATAGCTTTAAAGAATCTCATTCTTCTCTTAAAAGTCGGGGATCACAGCAAGGTGAAAAGGTATCCTGCACAGCGTCCATGCACACAGTGTACATTAAATGAAGAGTGTGATTCCGCTTCTTCATTTGTAGTATTTTTTTTTCCCATTTGTGGGAACTACATTTATACCTGATTTCCTTGTTATTTTAAATTGGCCTTAAGGAAGTAGCGTTGGGAGAACTCAACACACACAGAGAGATCGGTCTTTATTATGATTTTAAGCATCTTGTTTTCATGTGAGCACCCTAACTTTGCCTTTTGCTAAATTTTGCACCAAGTTGTGAGTAATTCTGCAGAAAACGGTGCCCTTGCTCCGGGAGGAGACCAGACGTTTCCTCGCTCTTCACAGGATAATTAGACTCTAAAATTAGAAGGCAAACACTGCATGTTAAAATGCATCTGAATAAAATCCCAGTGGGAGAATTAATCCTTGGCAGTGCAGGGGAACTTGGGTGCACGCCTGATGGAGCGGTGAGAGGCTGAGAGGGCGTGAGGCAGCCCCTCCGTGAGTGCTGTTCAGGGCAAATGCACGGGTGCTGGTGGCGAGGTCCCTTTACTTTGTCTAAAAATAATGGATTCCAAGTGAAAAGGGGGGTGGGAATAGAAAGCCTTCTGCCACGCCTCCCGTAGTCAGTTTGGATATCCTGTGAAAATAGCACTTGGGCAGGTATCCAATCCTGCTTGGTGTTGTTTGGTGGACTTAGAGAGCATTCCTGGCTGTGTTTGAGGAAGGAGGCGGAGCAGAGGGTTTGGGATTAAGCAGCATCTCCTCAAGGGCATCAGCAGACCTGGAACATTCCAGAGCAATGCATCCGTCTGTCTGCATCCGTCTCTCTTGCCAGTACACACTTAGCAACTGCTAAAGTCTATGGATGCAATGGAGGGCTTCTGGTATAGCAGGGAGGAAAGGGCTCTGTTACGAAGTCCAAGTCCCTCACATGCCTGTGATGTGTGAGCACAGAGCTGGTGGTTGCAGCACCCTTCTGATGGACAGAAGCCTCCTTCACAGAGCAAGGCAGATGGGGACAGCAGCCACAAATCAACTCATCACTAGCAAGATTATAGTAAAAAGGGAGTGACGTTTGCTGTGTATCTAGGGAAACGTGTGTGTGTGTTGCATTTTGAAGTGAAAAACAGTTTCAAATTAACTTCTATTTGTCATGATATAAACAACAGATACAGAAAGATATAAAAGGGAACAAATAGTGACCATGACATTGGTTGTTCAGTTTCAATACTGTCTTCCGTTTTCCTAGTCCTTATCGTCCCTCATTCCCTTCCCCTACCACTGAACTGTAAACTCCAAGACGGGGGCAGGAGCTGAGTTTGTTTTTGCTCCCAGCTGGGACTCCAGGGTCTAGCCCTGACCTGGTGCTCAGCAGCCTGTAGCAGGTACGTGTCGAATGGGCAAATGTACACTTTGGCGCTGTGAGGCAGAAGCAGAAGGTCCTGTGCTGCATGCGGCCAGAGCACGTCCAGCATATGGGGCCAGGACACATTTGTCCTGGTGTCCCCAGGCTGTTCCAGGCGCAGGCTGCCCCTCCCTGCACCAGCCTGGCAGTCCTCGGTCGCTGCCCCTGCACCTGCCCCTCCCCTGTGTGGCACTTCTCTGCCTCATCACTACTCATTTGCTGGCCAGTGATTTTAGAAGATCTTTCTTTTTTTAATTTCAGTTTTAATTTTAGGTTCTGGGGGTACCTGTGTGGGTATGTTCCTAGGGCACATTACCTGATGCTGAGGCTGGGGTTCTGTTGATCCTGTCGCCCAGACAGCAGAGGGCCTGACAGGACGATTTTCAGCCCTTGTCCCCTCCTTCCCTCCCTCCCTTTCTCTTTTGGAGTCCTCTGTGCCTGTTGTTCTGTATGTTGGTATGTCCCCAAGATTTAGCTCCCACTCGTGAGTGGGAATATGCGCTGTTTGGTTTTCTGTTTCCGCATTAATTTGCTCAGGACAGGGGCCTCCAGCTGCGTCCGTGTTGCTGCAGAGGACATGATTTTGTTCTTTTTTTATGTGAGTGGATTTTTTTTTAACCACGATCTGATTCTCCATGCGTGGTGAGTCCCCCAGAGGCAGGGCTGGGTTAACCTCCCTGGTCCCGGAGAACAGGTGCTCAGTATTTTTAGAATGAACAAAAGCTCTCTTGTGAAATCATGAGGGAGGTGGAGGGAGGAAGGAAGGAGGGGAGACCTCTGCCCTGGCTCTTTCTCCTGCCTGAAACAGCCTCCCTCAGATCCCAGCCTGCAGCGCCTTCTCATCATGTGCGTGTCCGGCCCACACAGCCCTCCCTGGCCTCGGAGGCTAACGCGCCGGCCCCTGCCAGCCTAGGCCTGTCCTCGTCCTGCTTGATTTGATTCTGAGCATGCTTATCACCATCTGGACATATGTTATTTATGCACAATTAAATGTTGCTTATATTACATATAAAACATAAATTTATATAATGATATACATTTACATATGTGTATGTGGTGTGTGTGTGTGTGTACATATGCCTGTCGACACCACCAGAATATGTTTTAATGACACCGTCATGTTTTAATGAAAACAGAAAGCCTTCTGTTTCGTGTCGTGACGCTGGAATGAAAACAGTCTCTCACAGCACCTAGCTCAGTGCCTGGCATGTCAAGAAAGCTTAATAAATATGACTGGAATTAATGAATGAGTTTTTGTCCCCTTTCCTTTTTAATAAGGCTCTTGAGTCCAGGGCCTCGGCCTACTGCTGGTCACTATCATCACTCAGCCCCACTCAGGAGGTCCCTGGCCATGTTCTGCCCAGAGTGTTTGCAGGTGGCAAGGGCTACAAGCTCCTGCCCAGTCTGATGGCAGCTCTAGGATCTTACCACCAGCCCCTGCTATTCTGAGTGGACCTGTCAGTCATCCAGCCTCCAGCCAGTCCCTGGGGATGTCCGAGGGAGGTAATCAGGCTCAAGTCCCGTGAGGTGGGCAGTTCCTGTTGTCCACAGCTGCTGCTCATTAGTGGGAGTCCTGGGTCCCTGGACAAATGTCCTGTCAGAGCTGGGCTCACTCCGGCCTCCTTTGTGTAACTGGGGACAAGGTTTAGCTATTCAGCAAAGGCTGTTTTAAAATATTGGGTTGGTTCTGGATATTACAATACATTTTTTTTTAAAAGACCACAAAGAAAACTACATTTTCTTAAAATGACCTGTAGTGACTTTTACAATAGCAGCAAGTTAAATTATCTTTCTCCACTGAGTTGTCATTGTTGCCTTTTAAAAAAAAATCAGTTTTTCCTAGTTAAAAGAAAGTACCTTACCTTGTGGTCTACTGAAATAGAGGAGTTACATCAAACGATGTGAAAATGAAGCTTGTTTGTCAGTCCTTCCTGCGGACTTTCTCAATCTGGGCCCAGTGTGCCTGGGAGGCACAGCCAGAGGGAGCCCAGGGCGTAAATCCAATCGTTTAGTAGACGCAATTCCCCAGTACAGGCCCCACAACCACAAGTCCAGGCCTGGAGGGGAGGATGCATCCCCTGGAAACATGACTTGGAGCTGGAATCTGACCAGGCATAGGAGTTAATTGGGCATGGGGAGGGGAGGGTGCTGGGAAGAACATTCTAGGGAGAGCAGATAACATACATGCATGCACACGTGTTCCGTGGCAGAAGAGTGTATTTGGGGAGGTATGAGTGACTCTGAAAGGGTTTTTCCTTGTAGAGCACTTAGAAGCCAGTGTTATTGGGGGAAGCCTAGGGTGGGACCAGGCAGACTTCATGAAAGAGATTTTTGTCTTTAAATGAAGGGCACCAGTAAAGCCTCTGAGGATTTTAAACATGGTGGTTGGAGTCAGGCAGACCAGCTTGGCAAAGATTTGATGACTAGGACATTAGACTGTTCTCACGCTGCTCATAAAGACATATCCGAGACTGGGTAATTTACAAAGGAAAGAAACTTAATGGACTCACAGTTCCACATGGCTGGGGAGGCCTCACAATCATGGCGGAAAGCAAAGGAGAAGCAAAGCCATGTCTTCCATGGCAGCCGGCAAGAGAGCATGTGCAGGGGAACTCCCATTTATAAAACCATCAGATCTTGTGAGACTTAACTACCACGAAAACAGTGTGGGGGAAACGACCCCATGATTCAGTTTTCTCCACCTGGCCCTGCCCTTGACACCTGGGGATTATTACAATTCAAGATGAGATTTGGGTGAGGACACAGGCAAACCATATCAGCTAGCATGGAGAGGCCAGTGGGGAGTTGAAGGTACCACGTGGGAGGCCCTCAGGGGTTGGGGAGGATGGCATGGGGCAGCAGGTGGCAGCCAGGCCCTTGGGGATTCATTGGCAGGACTGAGGAGCAGAGTGTTGGAGGTATATGTAGGTGGGGGTACAGTCCTCTTGATTCTTATTCACACCTTTTCTTTCAATCCCTTTCCTTCTCTTTCCCCACTAGTTTCCCGTGTACTTTTGGTTAACAAGCTCCACATCTCCTGAAAGAAAGGAATGCCATTATCATCACATACAGCCACACACATATCCCATAGAAACTCATCTTTCACAACACCCAACTCCCTAACCTCGTTGCCTAAATGAGAATTAGGGTCCCTGGATTCAGGTCCCAGTCCCACTCCTGTTGCGCTTGTGAAACTCAATGAGGTGCTTGGCCTTTCCTGTTTCGGTTTCCTCATCTGTGAAATGGGGAATTTTGCATTGTTTTGCTTTTCTGCTTTCTGCCAGCCCTGAAACTTTCCATAGGATTTTACTTCATTGACACTATTGGTGTTGGAAAACATCCTTTTGGTTAATGGATGGATGTTGTCGGCTAGGTGCCTTCCCCTCGGAAAGTTCCTCATCTTATTAGTGAAGATTCTTTAGTTGCATATGGCTTTAGTTGCCATTGAGAAACCCACCCAGATTGGCTTCACCATCACAGGCAATTATTGACTGACACCAATTTGTGATTAGTCCAGGGGGAGTTTGACTTCAGGCCCACTGACCATAGCGTCTAATTATATTGCTCACTATTGCTTCTCATCCCTCTCACTGCCTGCTTCTCTGCTGGCCTGCTGTGAGGCCACGTTTCCTTCTCCTCTGTCCCCCCAGGCTCCAGCCATTTCAAGGAAGGAGGAGTGTTTCTCTTTCCTATTAGTGAAGAAGACCAAAGCTCCAGGAATCATATCTTGTTGGCTTGGAGGTGGTCAGCTTCTTTCAAATCACATGGCCTGGTTGGGCAAGGGGTAAGTCCCTTGAGGGAAATTGAGGTGCTGTGACCAGAAAAGGCTGTGATGGCAATTGGGTAGGAAAAAAAAAGTCCATCTCAGAGTCTTTAAAAAAGTTCTTTAAAATCTCCTTGTGATTTCTTAATCAGCAAGAGGATGGCTTAATCTGTTTATCCCAGAGGCCAGGGATGGAGGGTCAGGGAGGGGTTGACTTTCTGGGGCTGATGATAGCATTTGTTTTTCTTCCCAGTCCAGGCTTGTGCTGACCTTCATACTTAAGGCAGGGCCTGTCCTTTCCTCAGCTCACCAGCATCCATCACTGTCATGTCCTTTTGGCACTAATTAAAGAGGACACGCTTGGATTGGGAAAATGATAAATTGGGTTGATGTGATTCAACGTGAGGTGGAGTGACTGAGTGACAAGCTCACCCTTAGAGAAACCACCTCGGTGTAGCCACAGGCAGCCTGCATCCCCCATGGGAGGGGCTGGACGGCTTGGCAACCACCTCTCCCAGAACACCTGCTGGGAAGACACAGACCTGTTGTTCCTGCTTGGAAATGTCTGTGTTTACATGACGAGACCAGGAATGTAGGCATTGAAGCATCAGCTTCCTTTGCTCCATCTAGATCAGCATTGTTGATGGATGAGTATGGTAAAGAGTTGGATGATTTTCCCCCAGAGTTTCCATGCTGGGCAATTGTTTATTTACTTGAGGTAGTTTCTGAAAATTTTTTTTCTATCACTTGGCCTCATATAAAAAAAAAGAGGCTAATGAAGGTGAGATTTTGTGGTAAGCATATTGAAAAGCAAGCAGCAAACAACCCATCTATGAAATTGTTGTAAGAAAAGTTATTTCGGTCGTGGTTAGGGCAAAACAACTCTATTTAACGCTTGATGCTTATGGAGATTCCAGCCAAGATATGTGTATTTTTCTTAAAAAGATTTTTTAAAGCATGTGTCTTAATTTAATGCTGTTATACACAGGCACATCTGTTAATGAAGTAAACTCAACAAAGAGTTAATTGTAAGTAGCAGCAGCATGTTTTCTTTCTTTAAATATTGTATGTTTTGTGTTGTAAGTTGGGGGCTAAATTATACTGGGTGGATTTTGTGGTAATATAAAGGACAGTTGGAATTTTATGGAGTATTTACTTTTATTTGGTTTTGAAGAGCTTCTCCATACTTCAGGCTATCAAAAAGCATCATTCTGTTAGAGTCACAGTTAGAAATTCCACTTAAGAACTCAGGTGTCAATGCAGACTGATTATTTTGAATACTTCTTTCAGTTCATGACTCAGTTAATATTCAGTAGTGTATTTTCTTTAGTTTAAAAGTATCACTGATAAGTTGGGAGTATGCCTTCCATATATGAAACAAATTGTTCCTAAGCACCCAATCAATGTTTACTTTGCATGTTAAAAATAAGAAACTAAAACCTCATAATGTAGTTATACAGGTTCCTGTTTTTTGCCCTGAAGGTCAAAAGATAAA
Organism: Cheracebus regulus; assembly: GCA_963574635.1. Lineage (NCBI taxonomy): Eukaryota > Metazoa > Chordata > Mammalia > Primates > Pitheciidae > Cheracebus > Cheracebus regulus. Next base: position 95,557 of record CAUYQU010006622.1, read on the forward strand.
TTTGGCACTTTTGTCAAAATATAGATGAATAATTTATAGATGTACATCTATTTTATTTTTGAGTATGGAAATAGATATAAAAGGATGCTGGAAGAATTTCTTTTGGCAAATGAGCAAAAAATTTAAATTATAAAGAATAAAATACTAGGCTCTGGTTATAGAATAATATTCACAATGCAATAAAAATGTACAGGCATTTTTGGTCTTATATTCTAAGACAGGCTTCTTAGAAAGCTGTGTTTCTACTATAAAACATATAAAACTAAGAAATATTTACACACCAGCAAAAAAATTCAGAGAACATTTCAAGTGGGTGTGATGTTGATGCTTACATTTGTCTCTAAAATTAATAAGGTATGTGTGTATATATCTGCATGTACCTATGATTCATGTAAAGGGTTGCAGATACAAAGATTCTAAGTTCTTAGGTCTGAGAATAAATATATACAGCTGTACCCTGTCTTTTGCATTATGTTGATTGTTCTTGTTGGGAGGACAGAGTTAATTTTAAAAAGCCAAGTGAAAGTAAACGTTCTCATCAAAGGAAGGCACTATTTCTTTTAAACATCATCTTATTCAATACAAATTAAAAGAATGAACTACTATGTTACCCAACAGACTAACAAAAATCAAAGCATACAGCAATGGCAAGTGTTGCCAAAGGATGGAGACCTGCGGATCTTAGTGTCACTGGGTGCGACCGCTTTGGAGAGCAATATGACTAGTCCCCTTGAGCTGGAGACGCTGACTCAGCAGTGCTTCTCCAGGCCTTTGTCATGGAGAGAATCACATTTGTGAGTGGCAAGAGAATTATCCAGGAATGTTTTCCAAAGCATTTTTTTGCTACCAAAAAAACAAAAAAAGAAAGAAAAGTGGCAGTGGTTGGGGGTGGTTGGACAGATCATCGGCAGTGGAATGGGAAATCAAACAAGAAGAATCTACACTGAAATCGCGCTAGTCTTTGCCTCTGCAGTGTGACTGGCTTGGAGGCTCTGACAGGGCTTCTGAGGTGACTGTAGGGGCTTACATTTGATCTATAATGTTTTGTTTTTTCTTGTGTCTTCTAACAAAAAGAAAACTCGTTTTAAGCAACTACGTCAAGATGTTAATCTTTAATTCTGGTTGTTGAATGCAAGAATGCTGTGCGTGTGTGTGTGTGTGTGTGTGTGTGTGTGTGTGTGTGTGTGTGTTTTGTGTGTATTGAAATTGTTCAAAAAAAATATCATCTTTGGGCTGAGCATGCTGGTATGCACCTGTAATCCCAGTACTTTGGGAGGCCAAGGTAGGAGAATCATTTGAACCCAGGAGTTTGAGGCTGCAGTGAGCTGTGATTGCACCACTGCCCTTCAGCCTGGGTGAGAGTATGTGTCTAAAGTAAAAAATATAAAACCTTGTCTAAAGCAAAAAACTATAAATGAATAAATAAACCCTCCCATTAGATTACATTTTCTAAAGTAGTATAACTTTTCATGTCAGAAACTAGAATACATAAAGCCACTGAATTATGTAGTACATTATGAACTATTGCCTCTATATTTGGTTGCTGAAAATGGCTGCCAGTGTCTATTAATTAATATGAAATATAAAAATAGAACATTTAAAAATTAAAACATTATGTCATATTGCCGTTACCGCTGGCCATATAAACCTTATGGAAGGAAATCTGGCTATATTTAGCAAAATTACATAAGTAGTCCCCCTTTGGACCAGTAATCCCACTTCTAGGAATCTATCCCAAAATATCTTGGCAAATTGTAAAATAGCACACGTGCAATGGTATTTGTTTTCCATTATTTATTATAGCAAAGTGTTGGAAACAATGCGTATATGAACAACGGACTAGCTGGATAAATAATGGTATATCCACACCAAGGGGTATTCGAAGACAATAAAGAGAAGTGAACATGTTCTCTCTAACCCCATAGAAGTCATCTCCAGGATATATCATGATATTTATTAGTCAGAGTTTTCCAGAGAAACTCAACCAATAGGATCTCTTTATAGGTAGGTAGGCAGATAGATTAGATTAGATAGATGGATGAATGGATGGATAGATAGATAAATAGACAGACAGATAGGGAGATAGATAGGAAGTTACATACAGACATGAAAGGAGATTTATCATGAGGCATTTACTCATGTGATTATGAAGGCTGAGAAGTTCTACAATCTGCTGTCTGCAAGATGAAGTCCCAGGAAAGCTGATGGTGTTTGAAGACTTGAGAACCAGGGGAACTGGTAATGGAACTTCCAGTCTAAGGGCAGGAGAAGATCCATATCCCAGCTCAGGCAGGCAGGAAGGAAAAAAGGGTGACTTCCTCCTTCATCCACCTTTTTGTTCTGTTCAGGCCCCCATCAGGTTGGATGTTGCCCACTTACATGGGAGAAGGCTATGTGATTTACTGAATTCACCAATTCAAATGCTAGTCTCTGCTAGATGTGGTGGTTCACACCTGTAATCCCAACACTTTGGGGTGGGAGTGTCTAGGAGGGAGGATGACTTGAGGCCAGGAGTTCCAGACCAGCCCAGGCAACAAGACAAGACCCCATCTCTAAAAAACAAAAATAAAAAAATTATCTCGGCATGGTGGAATGCACCTGTCTGTAGTGCTAGCTACTTGGGAGGCTGAGGCAGGAGGATCCCTTGAACTCAACAGTTCAAGGCTGTAGTGAACTATAATTGCACCTTGTGCCACTGCACTGCAGCCTGGGCAAGAGTGAGCTGTTATCTATTAAAATAAAAAAAAAAACGCTAATTCATCAAGATTAGTGTTAATGCACTCTATAATTTACATTAGATTCTTTCAAATAAATAATTTCTATCTCTTTATTGACATTATCTATTTGTCATCATATTTTCTCTTTCCTCTTTAAGAGTATACATATTTTCATCAAGATTAGCATTTTTAAGGTCTGGAAATGCCCTCACAGACACATACATAATCTACAATATCACTTAATCTAGACACCTGTGTCCACATTGACACATAAAAGTAATATCACAATAACTGAGTGCCTATAGTGGAGGCAACTATAGAAGTGAGGTTGCCTATAGAAGTGAGACTTCCATGACTGTACTTTGTTATATGATTCTGAGTTTTAAAATGCATAAATATTTTTACATACTCAAAAAATTAATAGGGAAAAAATTCTTATAATTGAAAACAGATGGAAATAATCAAGTTGTATATCAAGTTGGTAGCTTAACCCGAGAAAGTAATTTCTTTAAGTAATGTTAAAACCCCCAGTATTTTAACTGTATATCCATAGTAGGGTGGAGCTTAAGGATGCTAGCATATGTAAATACAAAGAATCACGTATTTCATGATTAGTGTTATTATTAGCTGTATTATGAGTATTATTATTTTGAAATTATGGGATTAACTTGGAGAAAGCATTTAAGCAATATGTTAATGTTGTTATGAATCAAAATTCTTAGAATAAAAAAAGAGATAAGATATAATATGTTTAAAAGTTACCTGAAATCCTAAAACCTTAAATTTGAATTGGAAATACTATTAATTCATGATATTCTTTGCTCTTAAAATATTTTGTAACTCTGTCTACTGAAAAAGCCTGAAAGCAATGAAAATGCTATAGCAACGAACACTTCCTACATTCAGATTTTGTGTACTAAATACCATTCCCCATTAAAAAGAAGCAGAGATCCTTGTAGAAACTGCTGCCTGGTCTAGGATACTTTATAATGCCAGAAAACAAATAAGCTATCAAAGGTTAAAGGGATTATTGCAAAAGGATTAAAATGAATGTTTTTCTGCTGGCTAAGAGGAAATGCTTAATATATTTCCAACAGGATAATGATTGGGATTGATAGAAACACACCAGAATTATAAAAATCTGAGCCTTCAGATGGTACTTCAAGAAAATAATTGGTCACTGTTTTATATTGCTAGAACACCAGCTCTCGATTCTGAAAGTTGCTAAAAAGGGAATAAGAAGCAAGCCTTTATTCTGCCTTCCTGTTTTATTTATATTTCAGGGTAACCAAATCGTTGGTGACTGAAAGTCTTCTTTATAGAAAAATTCTAATTAATAAAAGCAAAAAAGGAAAGAATGAGAAAATTACCATTTGACAACCCTAATGAAATAACAAGTGTAGGCAATTATTATCAATAGGTGTTAACATCATTGGGTAACTATCAATGGGTAATTTTATAATGGATAAATCAGACTGATATAACCTGAATGTACTGATCTCATTTTACCTCTCTAAAAGTAGGACAGCCAGATGTTATGTGTCTCCTAATATGCAAGTGGAAATATACACCACTTCTTGTAAAGGATTCTTGCCTAAAAAATTAAGCCTAAGTGTGACCAAGCTTTTAAATTTTACTACCAGTTTTCAGGAAATATGGGGGCCAAAGGAACATGTTAACAAATTGACCAACTTCTCAAATAAAATACGGAAAAGTCACATCACTCCAGAAATATTCCCAGTTTCCTTTTTAAGCCAATTTCTCCTTAGCTCATAGAGACAATTACTTTCCATAGATCTGTCACCATAGATTATCACATAAGTGAAGTCATACAGTTGGCATTTGTGTGTGTGTGTCTGGATTCCTTCATTGAACATAATATTTTAGAAATTCATTCAGTGTGTGTGTATGTTGGTTTCTTTCTTTCTTTTTTTTTAATTGAGTACTCTATTGCATGAATATCCCCTAATTTGTTTGTCTAGTCTCTCACTGGTGCATATTTGTGGGTTTTTATTTTTTTCATTTTCTGGATGACGTGAAAAAAGCTTCTGTGAGGATTCTTGTACAAGTCCTTTTGTGGATATTTGTTTTTATTTCTTTTGAGTAAATTGTGAAAGTGAAATAATTGTTGGAACATAGGGTAGGTTTATGTTTCCAAATAATTCTAAGTGGCATGAGTTCTAGTTGCTTCACATCTTTTTCAAAAGTGAGTGTTGTCTTTTATTTTTAGTTTTACCAGTCAGGCTGATGTGAAATGGTATCTCATTATAGTTTTTTAAAATTTATTTTTTATGTGTAGCTTTATTCAGATACAATTAATATACCATACACTTCACACCTCTGAAATGTAAACTTTAATTGTTTTAAATATCTTTACAGAGTTGTGCAACTATCATCACAATCGTAGTCTTTGGCTTTCTAGGAGTTTGTCCATTTCATCTGTGTTACCAATTTATTGGAATGCAGTTATTTATAGTATTCCCTTATAATTTCTTTTATTTCTGTAATGTTAGTAGTGTTGGCCCCTTTTACACTCCTGATTTTAGTAATTTGAGTCTTCTCTTTTTCTTTATCAGTCTAGCTAAAGGTTTATAAATGTACTGATCCTTCAAAGAACAACTCTTGATTTTATTGGTTTTCTCTGTTGTTTTTCTATTCTCTATTTCATTAATTTCTGCCCTAGCCTGTAATTCCTTCCTTCTGATTGCATCAGGTTTAGGTTGTTCTTCTTTTTCTACTTCTTCGGGTGAAGCATTTGGCTTTCATTTTGAGATTTTTCCTTTAAAAATAGAAATCTAGAGCTATAAGCTTCCATTTAAGCATGTCTTTAGCTCTGTTCCATAAATTTTGATTTGTCGTTCCTTCATTCATCTCAGGCTATTTTCTAATCTTCCTTATGACTTATTCTTTGACTCCTTGGTTATTTAGAGGCATACTGTTTAATTTCCATATGCTTGTGAATTCCCTAAGTTTCTTTCTGTTATTGCTCTCTAATTTCATTCCACTCTGGTCAGAAATTATGCTTTTTATGATTTCAATTATTTTGAATTTATTAAGGTTTGTTTTATGGCTCAGCCTATGATCTGGCCTGGAGAATGTCCCATGTGCATTTGAGAAGAATGTGTATTCTGCTGTTTCTGAGTAAAGTGTTTGATAGATATGTGTCATATGGTATATGATATAGTTCATTTATAATTTTGTTCATTTTATTTTTCCTTCTTAATCTTCTGCCCACTTATTCTATTCATGAGTGAAAGTGGGATGTTGAGGTCTCCCATTTTTATTATTGAGTTATTTTCCCTTCAATTCTATCAATATTTGCTTCATATACTTTGGGGGTCTCATATTAGGTACACATATATTTATCATTTTTATGCCTCCCTTATGGATTGACTCTTTCATCATTGTTTCATCATCATCTTTCTATATCTGTAGTCTGAAAGTAGCTTTACCTGATATTGGAATAGCCTCTCTAGCTTTCATATGGTTACTGTTTGCATGATATATCTTTTTCCATTCTTTTACTTCAACCTGTTTGTGTCTTTGAATCTAAAGTGTGTCTCTTGTAGCTAGTGTATAGTTTTATCAAGATTTTTATTCAGTCTGATAGTCTCTACCTTATGTTGGATTGTCTAATCCATTCACATTTATTGATATAATGGATATAGTTAGATTTTCATCTGCCATTTTACCTTTCATTTTCTATATCCCTCATGGCATTTTTGTTCCTCTATTTTCCTTTACTGCTTTATTTTGCTTTAAATGAGTATATTTAGTGTAACATTTTTATTTCTTTAATAATTCTTTAAAAATTTATTTTCTTAGTGGTTGCTGTAGGGATTACCATATACATCTTAACTTAGCAGAATTCTTCAGATTCATACTAACTTAATTTTAGTTAGATATAGACACATCTCCTGAATAGAATGAGTTTTTCTTCTGCCTCCTTTTTGTGCTATAATTTTGTACATATTACATCTATATGCTACAAACTTTACAATACATTGTTACAATTAATTATTACTTTACATGAATTTATGTCTTTCAAGGAAGCTCAGAGAATAAAGAAGAGCAAGTACACATTTATAGAGTCTGTTATCTTAACCCTTTAGTTTACCATTTCTAGTTCTCTTCATTTGTTCCTGTGGATTCAAGTTACTGTCTTCTGTCATTTCCTTACTCTGATTCATCTTTGCTCCCATATACTTCTTTTGTGTTGTTATTGTCAAGCATTTTACAGTTAGGCACAATAATAGAAGTATATTGTGCATGTATGTGTGTTATTTTATGCAATTGTTTTTTGAATCAGTGAACAGAATAAAGCAGAAGAAATATGCATTCAGACTGCCTGTTTTATTACATTGTTACCTTTACTGGATCTTCTTGTTTTTTGTGTGTGTAGATTTGAATTACCATTTGGTGTTACTTGATTTCAGCCTGCAAACTTTCCTAGCTTTTCTTATAAGGCAGGTATTTTAGCAATAAATTATATTTTCTTAACGAATGTCTTGAGTTCACTTTCATTTTTGAAAGATACTTTTGCTGGACATGATATTCTTGGTTAACCATTGTCTTATTTTCTCATAAGCATATTGAATATGTCATCCCACTGCCTTTTGGATTCCATTATTTCTGATGAGAAGTCAGCTGTTAATCTTATTGAGACAGCCTTGCAGTGACTAGTCAGTTTTCTCTTGCTGTTTTCATGATTTTCTCTTTGTTGTTTTTCAACATTTTGATTTTGATGTGCCTGAGTGTGAGTTTCTTTGAATTTATACTATTTAGAATTTGTTGAATATCTTGGAGGTATAGATTAGGGTTTTTCCCACTAAATTTGGTAGGTTTTAGCCATTATTTCTTTGCAAATTTTTTTCTGCCCCCGTTTTACTCTTCTCTTATTCTGGTACTCTCATTATACATATGTTGGTCCACTTAATGGTATCTACAATTTACTAAGCCTATGTTCATTTTACTTCATTCTTTTCCTCTATTCTTCAGATTGAATAATCTCTGAATGTCTTCAAGTTCAATGATTCTTTTTTCTGCCAATTCAACAAAGCTACTGTTGATCCCCTCTAGTGAATTTTGAGCTTTAATTATTGTAATTTTCTATAGTTTACATTAGACTCTTTTAAATAATTTCTGTCTCTTTATTGACATTGTCTATTTGCCAACGTACCTTCTCTTTCCTCTTTAAGCATGTACATATTTACAATATTTTGGACATATTTATAAGAGTTGCTTTGAAGTCTTTGTCTGCTAACTCTGACAGCTGGGCCCTTTCATAGGCAGCTTCTTTTGAATGCTTTTTTTTCCTTATGTATTGGTGCACTTTCCTGTGTGTTTATACATACTGAATTTTTTTCAAACCTGGACATTTTAGTAGTTAATATATTTTAGCAACTCTGGATACTGGTTTTTCTTTCCTCTGAGCTTGCCATTGTTGTTTGCTTGCTTATGTGTTTTGTGACAGAGATGGGCTATTTTAGTGTTTATTTCTCCCCACAGTGTGGAAACTTTGGTGTTGCTCTTCTGGTGCTGCAGCCTTGGGAGTGTGCACAGTCACCCTGAGATGACAGTAGTTTTAGCAGATATCTCTTCAACTTCTCTCTTCTGCCTTCTCCTCTAATCTGCCTGTTAATCTGTCTGCCTCTGTTGGCATTATACCAAGCTATCAGGCTCCACTAATTGCCAGATTATTGCTCCATTATTTTTGACAATGTCCAGGGTGCATACATTCCTCTACAATCTGATCCAATTAAATTTGAACCTCTTTGGAAGGGGTTCAAATTTAGGTCAGTCTTTCTTTGAGGTTTGACCAGTAGGGCTCTTCTTATCAGTCTTTCTCTAATCCTCTCTGATAAAGTATCTGGCCTACAATTTAGCTTGTTGCCATCATGGAACTATCAGCCTTCTATACCTGTTTTCTTGCTTACTTGTCTTTTTTCTTTCTTTTTTTTTGCTCTTCCTATTCTGTCATTAAGCCCATCTAATGAATGTTTTAAATGATGTTATATTTTTTCACTATAACATTTCCCTCTGGATATTTATTACAGTTTCTACATGTTTCATTTTAAAAATCTCATCATACATGTTTACCTTTCACCCACTATTTTAAAAAATTGCTATCATGGTTATTTCAAAGTTGTGTCTGATAATTTCAATAGCTGGGCTATTTTTGAATCTTCTTCTATTGTCTCTTTCCTTTTTCTAATCATGAGTCAAATGTTCTTCCTTCTTCAGGCCTCATAGTTTATATTACACAAGCATTTTGTGTCAAATAACAGCAAATTTTCTTTCTTTCCATTTATCATAATTGGAGAGTCAGTCTTATCTGTAGATCAGTTGGGTCTGGGTCTTTTTTTCTCCTTTTTTTTTTTTTTTTTTGAGATGGAGTCTTGCTTTTTCTCCAAGCTGGAGTGCAGTGGCATGATCTCGGTTCACTGCAACCTCTGCCTCCTGGGTTCAAGTGATTCTCCTGCCTCAGCCTTCCAAGTAGCTGGGACTACAGGTGTATGCCACCATCCCCAGCTAATTTTTGTATTTGTGTAGAGGCAGGGTTTCACCATGTTGGCCAGGATAGTCTGGATCTCTTGACCTCATGATCTACCTGCCTTGGCCTCCCAAAGTGCTGGGATTACAGGCATGAGCCACCATGCCCAGCCAGGTCTGGGACTTTTTGTAACTTTATTTTGATTCCATTTATTACCAGCTTCAAGTGCTTAGAGAGAGGGAATCAGGATTTTCCTTTACCACAGCTTAGGCTCTGAGCATTGAGAGGATTTTTTGTACTTTATATCTGAGGTACTAGCTTTCTGAACCTTGGAGTGCTTTGATCATGCTTCACATTCTAATCTGCCTTGCTAGCAGATGTAGGGGTCACAGAGAGTTACCTTTGTTTTCTAGTCCCACTGGAGAGCTCTCTCTGTTCTGCTACTCAGACTATCTATCCTGCCCTCAGTAAAGACTTGCAGTGCCCTGGAGAGGTTTCTCCCAGCTGTCTTCCCTGCCCCCAGCCTTCAATCACTGAATGTCCGGAGTTCCCAGGATAGATACCTCTTGAGTTTCCTCCTTAACCTCTGACTTTCAGAGGGCAGCTGCCTTTTACTCAGGCAAGGCACCACAGATCTCTGGGGGAATCTTGTGGTTTTCTTGCTTTACCCCCATGAAGACCTGTATAAAAGAGTAACCAGTGGTTAAAACTCACTCTGTGGCTTGGGCTTCTTCACATTCTAATCTGTCATCTGGCCATCAGAATTTCATTAAAGTATCAGCAATTTCTCCTTCCTCCGATCTATGGCAATTCCCTGTTATCGCACTACTGTCAGGGGTGAAAGCAGTCAGCTGGCAAATGCCTTAAATAGTGTTTTCTATCACTCCATCTCCATAATCTGGATTCCTCATACAAAAGTTAGTCATATGTAAATACTGAGTGTCTACAGCAAGAACATCATTCTCTGGGAGAGCCAGAAAGTGAGTTGTTTTATGAAACATTTCTAATTTAGTCCATTTTCTAAAAATAGGGAAATTATACAACAGTCATTGCCTTTACCTATGAAAAGGATAAAGAAGGGAAATCAGGAGACCATGACTTCATCTGTGGCAAACACTTTCCATTTGTCTTTACTTATGTTCTTTGTTTTTCTGTAATTCTGATGGACAAGGAAGAGAATGTGACAACCCAAATGTTTGACTGTATCTTCTCACACTGTGATTCTCATGTTCCTAATGTCTGTTTCAGAATTTTAAAGTGAACAGTGGCTTGTGCAAGTTTCTAGATCCTCCTATTACCTTATAGGGAAAGGAAAATTGGGTTCGATTCTAGGGGCATGATTAGCAGAAGAGTACTCCCAGGTACCATGACTTTGTCCTGAATTAAGGAAGTTTGTGCAGCAAGAAGTGCTGCTTCCTGCTGGACTGAGCCACTGGTTGATGGCTGTGCCATTAGGGGTGTGGTTCCACAGCCATTCCTTATTGTGAGAACCAGACCAAGTGGTCGGCTTCATCCTAATGCTCAGTGGACAATGGACAGGACCCCCTTTTTAGGACTTGTTTCTTCAGCTCCCATGGTACAACGTGTACCAGCAAATGGGTTTGGCCAAATCCTCTTGAACAAGCTTGAAAACTGTCCAACTTGGACTCCCATAGGGCTTCTGTCTGTGGCCAGAAAAGCTAATACATGTTATTTTTGGCATGTGTGTGGCTTTGGCTCCTTGGACTCCAGGTTGGCCATGCAGTCACAGACCTGCCTCTCGGTGGGAGTTCTCAGGAAGTCAAATCAGATGGAAACCTGATCTGTATGCACGACTGGCTTCGGCAGTTAGATGGTGTGAAAATGAAATTTCTGCCGGCCTCTCGTGTCCACAGGGTGGCCGCTAGTGGCAGCACTGCTTGCTGTGGCTCCTGACCTGCTTGTGGGACGCCTTGGATTGGATCCGCTTCTCTTGGCCCCTGTGAAGGGGTCTCACAGTGGAATAATGTATTCAGGGCTGCACAGGAGACCATTAAGAGACACGAACCTTGTGCTTGAGGGACACTCTTTGTGCAGCTACAGAGCAGTCATTCATTCATTGATTCATTCATTCATTCACTCACCCCAAATCTGTCTGCATCTACTATGTTCCAGGCACTACACGTGGCACTGGGGTTGTGGTGGTAAATAAGAGTCTGACTCTGAAGGGCATGTAGTCTTGAGAGAGACATTAGACAAGACATGACAAGTGGGTGTATGTGAAGATGCTTAGGATATGGTGGGGGCATTTGGCGGGGAGATTTGACCTAGCTCGGGGTGGGGTGGGAGACAGGGTGGATTCTATGAGGAAGCAGCCTTTATCCTGAGACCTGCAGTGGAGGAGCACTCCCTAGATGAGGAGCGAGAGGTGGAGAGGAATGTGGAGCAGGGTGGTGTTTCAGACAGCGGTCCTGAGCAGGAGAGAGCAGGATGCATGGACCAACAAAAGGCCCGTGTGTCTGGAGGGTTGGGAAGGCGGAAGCATGCACTCTGCTCCTGGAGAGAACACGTCTCAGAGGCTGCATCCTGGCGACTTTGTAGCTTTGTGAAGGAACTGGGGTTTTACCCTAAAAACAAAAGGGAAGAAGTTGGAGCTGTTAAGTAGGGAGTGATATGATTCGATTGCTTTTTTTTAAGAGCGCCCTCTGGAGGAAAAGGGGCTGGAGGGGCAGGTGGTGTAGGGCAGGGCGGCTATGTCTGTGATCACTGAGGTGGGAGGTGCTGGGGGCCAGTGGGAAGGGGGAGTGGGTGAGGGAAGTGGACTAACCCAGAGTTATGCACGAGGTGATATTCATGCCACTTGGTGACAGACTTCATAGGGAAGGTGAAGGAGTGTGTGTGAGTCTCCTAGGGTTGCTCTAACAAATATCCACAAACTGGGGGCTGAAAACCATGGAGGTGTGTTCCCTCGCAGTTCACAGCTTTTCAGGCCAGAGGTCTGAAGTCAAGGCATCAGTAAGGCTGAAACTTGCCCTCGAAAGTTTCTAGGGCAGGATGCCCCCGGCCTCTCTAACGTCTGGAGGCTACAAGCCCTGCTTCGCTGCTGCTGCATCACTGCAGCCTCTGTGGTGACTTCACGCGGCTTTTCCTGTGCCCATCTCTGCACATCCTTTCCTCCTCTTACAGTGACACTGTCATTGGGGTTAGGACTCACCAGTGGCCAGCATGGTCTCATTTTAACTAATGACATCTTCAAAAATTCTACTTGTAGGCAAGGTTCTGGGTAGACATGATTCTTGGGGGGAACTATTCAACCTGATACAGAGAGAGGGGCAGAGCTGCTAAGGGTGGTTTCGGGTGCCTGGAGTAACTGGGTGGACACATGGAGGACAGACCAAGGCCAGCAGAAGGACATCAGGGCCCCTGAGCCAGAAACACACTTGGATGTGTGAGTACGTGATGTCACCAGACCTAGTGAGGCCCCCAGTTCTTTTCAGGTTATTTATGTATTTTTTTTTTTAACAATGAGACGGAAAATGTTTCAGTTCACTCTTACTTAATTAAAGCCGTTCTTGTGAAGCTGACATGTAGGCCAGCGACAGTGATTCAGTTTAGTAAGGGCTGTGTGCTTTTCACGACATGTCAACACCGCGCCCTCACGCAGAGCAGGCTGGCTGACGATGCCGCATGCAGGTGGTTCCCTGGCTCTGGGGCCGGCCAACCTGGGCTCTCATCCCAGTACTGCCACTCTCCAGCTGTGTGGCCTTGAGGAGGGCTCTGGCTTCTCTGAGCTGAAGTTATTTCCTTGTGCAATGGAGACGAAAACACTCGAGAATGAGGCTGTGGAAAGACTCGTAGCATGGTTGCACGTGCTTGGCGAAGAACCCGTCTGTGTTGCTTGCTTGTTTATTTTACTTTTACTGAAGGCATTATGTATAAAGATCATATTGTATATTCCACCAAACACATCAACAAGAGTGTCCAAGATTTTATGGACACATATTGAAACATCCATGTTACTCTTTAGCATAACTTATTGACAACTACTTGTTTTCCTGTGAGTCTCCCTTTTTCCTAAACACTTAGGAAAGAAAAGCCACACTTAACTGTAGGTTCTTACTTATTAAGGAGAGTCTTTATTTAGTAGACTGGGAAAGTGGAGGTAGTTGGATAAGTGATTAACAAATGGGTAAGAAAAACAGTAGGCTTCACCACAGGAAGGAGACAAGGCAGTGAACAATCCACAGAAAGAGTGAGTATAAGGACGCTTTACTTTTGAGAGATACTAGAGATAGAGTTGTTATCTTTCTGTTTTTGGATTCCCCCGGCAACCCACCTTCAGGGCCACATCCTTGTTCCTTGCACCCAGCAGAATAGCTCTTCTTCCAAAGTGAAACTCGGGCAGCCTACTCTGGTTACAGTTGTGCCTGCCACCACCTCCTGTGACCTTGTCCTCCAGCCCTCCTGGAGGCTCTTCCAGGGCTGCTTCTCACAGCCCTTTCCTGATGTGGCTTCAACCACTTGCTGACCCTGCCTGGGTCCCTAGGACCACGCCTGGCTTCACTCCCCATTAGACCGCAGCCTTGACCTTCTCCTATGCCCCCTTTCCCAACTCCAGACGTCCCCCTCCTGATCCTGGGGAGCCAGTGCCTCACTGCTGGCAGAAATCGTATAACCACACTTCTGTACATTTTTCCCAGTTTTGGCAAAGGCCAAAGGTCTGCTTGCCAATTCCTTTGTGTATCTCAGTGTGGCAAAGTTGTTCAGACCTTGGTTCAAGTCTCACTTCCACCCCTCACTGGAGGCACCATACATCTTCTGCTGACCTGCCAGATGCCACCTTTCACAAGTCGGCCCTGAAATCTGACCTTGTCTCTGAAGCCTTCTGTCTGATTCATCAGAGGAGGGTGAATGTCTGTGCGGTATCCACCATGGGCTGAGGGCAGGGCTCTCCTGGCCCCTTCTGCAATCTCAACCCTCTCACATGAAGTAGGCACTTGCTCTTATCTCCTTCTCTAATAGTGTAATATGCTTACTTTGTACCTGATTTACTTGGTTTTATTTGATAATCAGATCAAATAATGTATTTCAAGGAGTCTAAATCGAAGTTTTATTTTCAAAACTGTAGGCATACGCAGTCTTTCAGTAGAATATCTACTGTAGTCAAATTTCCTTAATGAGGTTCCCCTTGTGTTGCATATTTTCCAGGCATCACCATTTTCAGTGCAATTACTAGTACAGCAGGAAATCCTTCATGTATGTGGCACTCTCTCTACCTAGGATTCTTTCTTCAGGATGGATTCTCAGACATGAATTTCTGCAGCTAAATGCCCTATGCCTCTTGAGAAAGGATGCAGAATTGCCATTCAGAAGGGTCATGCTCATTTGTGATGCTAACAGCAGTGCTCAAAGGTGTTGGATTTTGCTGCACCCTACAAGGATTGGGAAACGGGACAGAAAAATCAGCTGGGGATCACTAAAGAACCCAAAGATCCATAGCACTTTGCTCAAGCCAAGTAAAATGAGTTTGTCATATTAGGATATTTTTTTCCAGCAGATTTTAAGCTATCTGCTTGGGGGCAGAAATAAGGAAAAGCAGATGGTAGGGGCAGTGAGATTGTGGTGGAGGTCAAGGGAGTGATTGGATCTTGGGTGCTGGTTGGAAATGCTGCCCATAGGGGTCTGGGTTGAACTGGATGGAAATAACACTTGGAGAAGCCGGGAGAGGGGCTGCAAGGGGGAGGGAGAGCCTGTGTGGACTTGAAGCCTCAGGAGATGGAAGGACGAGAGGACTGGGTGCAGGGTGGGACTCAGAGGCTTACATTCTTACATGTATGGGGGGTGCAGATCCCGCCACAAGCTAACTCTATGTTGGCCATGGTTATGGTCATCAGGAGTGGGGTTGGCGTTGAGGACATCAAGGCTTCATGATGAGGGGACTGCAAGGGTTCCCCCATTGGCAGTGGGCTATCTGGGGATGGCTAAGGAGACTGAAGCCAACTGATGGGCCCCAGTGGTCACAGGGGAGTAGCCAGGATGAGGGCGGGTGAAGGACACAGTTGGGGATTGGGGGAATTACAGGCTCTGAGCTTCTGAGAAAGAGGGGCTGCAGAACAGCAGCAGAGAATGTGGGGCGGACCCAGCAGAGGACCACAGAGTTGAGGCTGGTCAGGCCATCCTGGCTCCAGGCCCACTATAAAAGGAGGAAAATCCAATTGCAGTTCAAGTGCACAGGTGGAGGAGAGGACCTGGACACAAGGAACTTTGTCAACAGTAGCTTGAATGAGGAGGAAGAGACCAGAGAGGACTGGGGCCCAGAGGCTGGGACTTGGGGGTGGAGGGGGTTTTGAAGTTCTGTCCAGCTTCCATCTGCCTGCTGGAGGTCCCTTTCAGGGAGGCATGGCAGCCTGAGCTCTCTCGTCACTTGGGCTTTCTGTGACTGAGGCGGAAATAAACAGAGATGGACATCAATGTGCTAGCATGTGAAGGCACCCCACGGGGTTAGCAAAAGGCAGACCAAGGCATCGTTCTTCTCTCCATCTCCTCCCTGCCCCACACCTCCCATGAAGCTCTGCGCAAGCCACAGCCCCACACGCCCTGCGAGTCTGCCTCCTCCCACCCTGCCTAAACCAGGCCACTGATGTATTTCACAGGAAGATAGTGTTGGACATAGCATCAGGGGTCACCTGAAAGGCACAAAGCTGAAATGTCAGGTGGATTCAGGGCCTGGGGCCTGTGACAGCTGAGCTGTGGGAACATCAAGCGGTGGGCAGGTGAAGCAGAAGGAGCTTGACTGCAGAGGAAGAGAGAGACAGAAACGGAGACAGAGGGGGAGAGAGAGAGACAGAGAGAGACAGAGAAAGAAAGAGAAAGAAAGGGAGAGAAACAGAAGGGGAGAGAGACAAAGAGAAAGAAGAGGGAGGACAAAAAGAGAGAAGGAAAGAGAGAGAGATAGAAAGAGAAAGAGAGAGACATTTAGAGAGATAGAGAGACAGAGGGAAAGACAGGGACAGAGAGATGGGGAGAGACCACACTCCCACATGCAGACTGAAGCAGAGGTGGGAGCCCGCGCCTGGAGAGGAAGGGACATGCAGTGTAGGCTGGCAGTCCAGGTCTCCTGAGATCCAGAGATCACACCCCTTCTGATCAAACTGGTCTGAGTGGGCTTCTGGTCCTTACACGGTGTGTTTTTAAAAAGAGTAACTCTTATTATTATCACATGAAATTGTAGCACTACTTCCCTTTCATTACCTTTGAGGGTTATTCATTGACCAACAGAGAGGCCCACGCTTGGGGAGCAATGTCCCAGGTGCCCAGCAGAGGCACAGCAGTGCTGACAGTCCCGACAAGTAACACAGGACACAGACCACCTGGAGATCTTAGCTTGGAGGTGCCTCAGTTGCTCAGGGTGATGATATTCTATTGGAAGGCCCCAGATTGTCATTTACACCTCTCTCTTCTGTCTTGGGATGGCTAATGGTGAGACAAGATAATCACAGAGCATGAGGCAGGGGAGGCTGAGGCGATGACGTCAGAAGTAAAAGTGATAAACCAACCAACCTTCTAGTCCAGTGGGCATGGCTTGCCAGATGACCTGTGGGGATCCCACACTAGGAGTGTAGCTCCCAGTGTAGAGTAGTCCCAGTGTAGAGTAGTCCCAGTGTAGAATAGCCCCCGGTGTAGAGTAGTCCCGGTGTAGAGTAGTCCCGGTGTAGAGTAGTCCCAGTGTAGAGTAGTCCCGGTGTAGAGTAGTCCTGGTGTAGAGTAGCCCCCGGTGTAGAGTATCCCCTGGTGTAGAGTAGCCCCGGTGTAGAGTAGTACAAGTATAGAGTAGCCCCTGGTGTAGAGTAGCCGCTGGTGTAGAGTAGCCGCCGGTGTAGAGTAGGCCCAGTGTAGAGTAGCCCCGGTGTAGAGTAGCTCTGGTGTAGAGTAGCAGCCGGTGTAGAGTAGCCCCCGGTGTAGAGTAGCCCCGGTGTAGAGTAGCCGCCGGTGTAGAGTAGGCGTTCAGCATTGAGAAGGTTTCTCAGCATCCCTGTCTCAAGGCTGTGTTAGCTACTGAAGATGGGGTCAGTTACTGACCCCTGGGCCCTTAAATAATCAGTGCTGTTTTTCCCCATTGCCTAATTTATTACACTCAAGAAGTGGCCTCCAAATGAGGGGAAGCTGATCCGTGGCCAAGCTGCCTTGAAAGTTTTCTTTTAATTCAGCTGTATTGAGAGAGAATTCACGTATCATGCAGCTCACCCATTGGCAGTATACTGTTCAGTGGTTTTTAGTATATGAGCAGTGTTGTGCAACCATCACTGCAGTCAAATTTAGAACATTTTCTTCTCTAAAGAGAATGCTGTGTCCATAAGGAATCACTCCCATTTTCCTTTCCCCTAGCCTGTGGCTACTGCTAATCTGCTTTCTGTTTCTTTAGATTTGTCTATTCTGGACATTTCATAGTCATGGAGCTACATTACATGTGGCGGTTGTGACTGGCCTCCTTCATTTGGTGTCATGTTTTCAAAGCTCATCCACATTGTAGCATGTGGCAGGACTCCGTTCCTTTTTATGACAGAATGATATTCCATTGTCTGGATACACCATACTTTGTTTACCCACTCATCAATTGAGGGACATTTGTATTGTTTCTATGAATTGTTTTAACCTAAATTGCCTTTCACAACGTTCTTTTTTTTTTTTAACTGTCTTGTTTTGATATAACTGTCTGCTTATCAATGGTAGAGTTCATTAATTCATCTCTTTATGTGCCCAGTGAATATGTATCGAGTGCCTAGTAAGTGTTGGGTGCTGTGCAAGGCATTTTGATGAATCTGTGAACTAGGCAAATAAGACTCTTGATGTCATGGAAGGTCCCATGCTAGTGAGGATCATTTAGACACTGCTCTTGCTTCTGATCTCAGGTGGATGACCAACAACAAAAAGCTATTAATACATACGTGACATCAGTGATGATGAATGCAGGGCAAATTGAGCTGGCTATGGGGAAGGAGTGATGGGTGCTGTTTCAGATGTGGGTGCTGGAAAGGCGTCTCTCTCAGGAGGGGTGTGGGCGTAGAGCCATGGATTTCACTGGTCTGGGTTAAGTTCAAAAATGGGTGGATTGTGAAGAACCTCTAAAGGGCTGGAGATGGGGCCACCTTGTGAGGCAGAATCCTCTCTTTTGTCCTGTGAAAAGCCTCACTTGGCCTCACAGGGTGCAGTCACCCCCTGCCTGGGACAAGCTCATGTGAAGGGCCAGAGTGTGGACACACGTCCACCAACCTGCGTTCTCAATTATGTGGAAGCCTCCATGTTCTCTCTGCATCTGACCTTCTTTGGAGGGGAAATGAGGACAGGCATCTGCTGGGGGCAGGCACTTTTACCATTTCCATCCTAGAAGGTCCGGGAAGACCCCAGGCTCTTCTGCTCTTAGAAGTCTCCTAGAGGGAGCATTCGAGCTGGTTTGTTGGCCTCTGACAGCACGTGGTGCTTGTGTTTACAGCCTGCTCCGTCCTCCATCTATGGCACTTGGTTGTTTCCAGGTCTGTAGACCCAGATGGTCCTGTGGTTTCTGTCTCCAGAGCGCCTCCCCAGTCCGGCAGTCACTCCCACCCTTACTGCAGTCTCCTGGGCATCGCTCCCCAGCACCTTAAATGTCCTTTCCACTTCTCCTCTGCAATCTTGTACTTTCTGCTCTCAGACCAAAGTCTGGAGGCGTGCCTTCTGCACTCAGGTGTGCATGCTTTCTCAGCGACCTCGCGAGGCTGCCCCACCCTCCTCAGCTCCTCCCTCGTCCAATGGGAGAGAGCATTTGATTTCAGGGAGAGTCATGTGGATCTCCTTCTATTTATTCTTTTTTTTTCTTCTTCATTTAGCATCAGTTCCCGTCATGGAAAATCACGGGAACCAACTGAAGGGGGATTTCCAGAATATTCGGCCTTCCTTGGGCCTTGGTGAAGTGGCTTCTTGGCCTGGGCAAGTAGTGAGGCTGTGCCTATCTGTGTGTTCACAAGAAGTAGGGGTGTGGCTCCATGCTGGATGAGCCTCCCCTCTCCATAATGGGGGCAGGCCTCCTCTCTCCATGCTGGACAAGTGTCCTCTCTCCATGTCGGGTAGACCTCCCCTCTCCATAATGGGGGCGGGCCTCCCCTCTCCCTGCTGGGCAGGCCTCCCCTCTCCATGCTGGTCGGGTCTCCCCTCTCCATGCTGGTCGGGTCTCCTCTCTCCATGCTAGGCGGGCCTCCCCTCTCCATGCTAGGAGGGCCTCCTCTCTCCATGCTAGGTGGGCCTCCTCTCTTCTTGGTGGGGAAGGTCTAGAGTAAGAGTCAGTTTCTCTAAAGCGATGATGCGTTCCTTCTCTCGCGGGTCTGGCTTGGAAGCCATGGAGTTCAAAGGCAGCCCTGGGAGGTGGCTTAGCCCTCCTCTGCTTTAGTCTGGTGGAAAGGAAAGGTAGAAACCCAAGGTCAGAAAGAGGTGGCCCCGGGGGCCCAGGTCAGCCTGCAGACTTGGCTGGTGCGAACACAGTGTTTGTGTGTTTCACTGAACCAACATTTAAAAGTAGGGAGATTTCATACAAACTTCTGGATTTTCTTTCTGGCTTGGCTTGAAAACCTCAGAACATGGGTACTGCTGGCTATTGGCAGGCTAGAAGGTTCCTGAGGAAGGAATTGTCCGGCTGTGATATTGGCTGTCTCCAGGGTCTGCACCGTGCCTGGCAGGTGAGGTCCACCCACTTAATGAAGGAACGGGCTGGCCATGGCTCTTGCCGGGCTACATGGCTGCTGCCTGCTTTAGGCAGGACCTGCCTTCTCCTGTTTGACCAAGCCCCTGACCACCTACATGGAGAATTCACACCTGGTTCACCTCACCTACTTGCCTGTGTATCCAGCTTGGCCTCTCTAGGACATCTGCGTTTCATCCTTGGGAGCAACCGTAGGCAAGAGGTACATGCTGAAAGGGATCCTCTTTTATTCTGAAATGTGGCCCATTAGGCCACAGCTAGAAATTCTGCCTTGAGGAAGGCTGGGGCCCCTCAGCTGTAACCACAGCTTTCAGAAGCGGCTCTCAAATATGGGCAGTTTGGGCACTGTCTGGAGACATTTTTGGTTGTCACAGCTGAGAGGTGTGATGCCACTGGCATCTCATGGGCAGAGGCCAGGTACACTGCTAAACACCCCGCAGTGGCCAGGATGGCCCCCGCCACAGAGCTCCATTTCGCTTCAAATGTCAGTATGCTGAGGCTGAGGAGCCCTGCGCTGGAGTCATAGTGCCCTGAGTCCCTGTCCCAACACTGCACTTGGCCTTGACCTTCCTGCTTCGCTGAACCTCAGTTTCCCATCTCTAAAGTAGAGATGATCCTCACGTGTACCTGTCACTCTGGATGGGGAGGAAATGCCACGGCCTGTGTGTAGAATCACATTCAGTGACCCACGTTGCAGTTCTGATGTTCAGGGAGGCCCTAGCCATCAGGGCTAAGATCTGGGCTGCAGAATCCACCTGTGTGGCCATGGGTGGCTCATTTGCCCTCCTGAGCCCCAGTTTCCTCTTCTGGGCATCAAGAGAGGGATAGGGCAGCCTCTGAGGATGTGAGGATTAAGTGGCTTAATGTCTGCACTTGGCACCCGGAACTGGATGAACGTGCATGAGCAGTGCCATCCTGACTCAGCCGTGTGGTTCTGGGGTCTCCTGAGAAACCACTGTGTGCCCTGACACTCAGCTTGTGTCCCCCTCCCCTCCACCCTCTCTTTCCTCTTCCACAAGTCAGGTAAAGACTCCCCCTTGGCCCCACACACCCCAGGAAAGTTTTAGGAAGTTGTCTGTGGTTGCCCTTTGGTGAGTGGACTCCAGGATGGCTCCCGTGGAAGTAGAAAGACCCCTGGGGGCTTCCAGGCAAGAGAGGTGAGTGGGGCTTGGCCTGGGCTGTGGCGGTGGGGTTGGTGAGGAAGGAGGAATTGGAGAGAGGCCCTGGACGTAGAGCCCAGAGGGGTTGCCTGCAGGTTGTATGTGTCTGTTACGGGGAGCTGTGAGCAATCTGAGGGCAGGAGGGTGCCTCGCCTCCCTTGGCGTCGCTCCAATGTGCGAGGCTATGAAGTTTGTGGGTTCGAACAGACCTGAAGCTTTTGGGGTATCTTCCCGTTTAAATAAACAACCCCAATTTATTTTGCGTCTTCTTGGAGTGTATCTGTGGGTGTGGCAGGAATGTCCCCAGACTGGTTTCAGACCTCTCTTCCTGGCTGAACCTCACTGGGTCTCAGTCTCCTTATCCGGAGAATGGGAACAGAATCCCTTGCTACACAGCCTGTTGTGAGGTTTCAGTAAGACCTGGTTTTGGATACCGCCATCAGAATGAGGGGCTCATGAAGCACAGACGTGGGCATGGGATGAGGATCTCTTCCTGATGGCCGAGCGGCATGGTGCTCAGTGGGGTGTCTGCCTTAGCCCCATCTGGGTCAGCAGCATGGCGAAGGCCAGACCTTGGATTCTCTTAGACCTGCTCACAGCTGCGCTTCTGGGCCCTCAATGTGGCCAGTGCTCAGGTGACTGGGAGCTGGCCTGGTGGTACCTGGGGCTCCCGGCCACAGGGGAAGACAGGCAGCTGGGATGGTGACCCTGGGGACCCTGGTGTCCTGTGGAGGCCCTGGGATTCTGACTTGCACCTGGCCTTACTTGGTGCAGTCTTGGGACCATCTCTGGGCTGGGACAGTGAGCTCAGGGCCCTTGGATGTCAGTGCCTCAGAGCTGCAGAAGGTCAGAGTCAGGCCTGGGGTGGACCAGGTGGTGTCTACACTCTCCCAGCTGTGTCCAAACTGGGTAGCTTTGTGCAGCTCACTCTGCCTCTCTGAGCCTTGGTTTCTTCACCTGACCTGCACAGTGCAGTCGCAGAAGAGCCTGAGGGGAGGCCAGGCACACCCCTGGGGCTTCAGTGCAGCCCGTGGCAGAGCAGCCCCGAAGCTTGGGATGGCCAAGAAACCTCGAGCTGGTCTCCAGACCTCCCTGCCCATGTGTCGAGCTTCTGACCAAATTCAGCTGAGATTTTGGTTTTTTGTTCCCTGTAAGCTGACAAGGGACAGGAATTGAGAGCCAACCTCAGCCTTCAATGTCCTGGGCTTGGCTCCCTCCCACCTCCTGCTTAAAGGTGTCATTAGCAAGGGCAGGACCTCTTCTGAAAGGTGGAAACAACCTGTCAGGACAGTTTGTGGCTGTTGCGTTTAGAGACCCAGAGACCCTAAATGTGGACTAACGCCCCCAGAATGTTCCGACTTAATGTGCTGCTCCAGGCAGTGCTCTGGGGGGCATGGCTCTGACTCCCCAGAGAGGTTTGCCCCCCTCTGCCCTCTTCTCCTTCTCCTGCCCCCCATTCTCCTGTCCTCCTCCCCCTTCTCCTGTTCCCCCCTTCTCCTGTTCCCCCTTCTCCTGTTCCCCACTTCTCCTGTTCCCCCTACTCCTGTTCCTCCCCCTTCTTCTCCCTGTTCCTTCTCCTCCCTCTCTCTTCCTCTTCTTCCTATTCTTTTCCCTCTTCCCACCCCCTCCTCCCCTCCACTTAGCACTCTACCTCCCTCTCTTTCTCCCTCTTCCCAGCTAATTGTATTGAGGCTGTACCTTGTGATAGGCACTTTGGGTACCTCTCTTAGCTCATGTCACATAATTCCTGGGGAAGGGTACCCCATTGTACAGGTAGGTACACAGAAGAGGGGAGAGATGTCCCCACTACAATGTGCTGGGGGCAGAATTCGGACCTGAGTCCAGCCCCCCATCCCCTGCAGGAAGGATCTGGGCTCCTGTGGTGTCAGGGGCAACTGCCTCTTTATAGCAAAGCTTCATTTGTTCAGTTCCTGGCTCTAGGCTATGACCCCTGTCTCTGAGGCTCAGAGAGGTGAAGCCCCTTGCCTGGGTTCAGATGCTTATGTAGTGGGAATCCTGGTTCAGACCTCGGCTGTCTTTCTTCCCAGCGGTACTTCTCTCCTCAAGGTGATTCTCCCCCTCAGGACACTGCAGTGCCTGGAGACATTCTGGTTGTCATAACTGGGGTGGAGGGTGCTTCTGGCCTGTAGCATGCAGTGGTCAGGGATGTGGCGAAACCTCCTACGATGCACAGGACAGCCCCCACCACAGAGAATTGTGTGGTCCCAAATGTCATCGTGCTGAGGCTGAGAAACCCTGCTCTGGGCCCTTCCCCAGCTGACCCTATGCTCCTGCTCCTAAGCCAGCAATAGACATACGTGCAGCAGCAGGTGTCAGGGCTACAGGTGAGCTTAGGTCTTTGACCTCCACGTCCATCTGCCACCTGTACCTGTGCCTCGAATAAAAGGTGCACCACGGGTCCCCGCCTTCAGCACTTTTTGTTTTCAGCTTGCATGTCAGACTCCTTCTTGCCTCCTGAGTTCCCTTAGGGCTTGGCTCCAGGCAGCCTCCCTGATCTAAGACTTCAGCAGCTGCTTCAGGACTCTACATGGCCAAGGTCCCCCTGCCCAAGGTCACCAAGGTCATCGTGGCAGCAGTGGAGGCAGGGGAAGGAGAGGAGAGGGCCCTAAGAAAAACTCCAGTTTTGCTAGTTCCTGGAGCACGCCTAAGGCCAAGAGAAGTTGCTGCCATTGTGGGTTCTGTATATGGGATTTAGGGCTTTGGTTCAGGTGGTTTCTGCCAGGCTCTGGCCAGATGCCAGCCTGGGCAGTGTCCTGGCAGTGCTGAGTGACACATCACGGGCACAGAGAGGAGCAGCACCTGGCCCTGAGCAGAGGGGAGGCTTGGAGGGGGGTGGCACTTGGTCCACTGAGTCGGACCCTCAGGCCTGGGTCGCCCTCCTCACCCCCACCCTCGCCCTTTCTCTGACTCCTGCAACATCTATATTTAAAAATGTTTACAGATAATAATGGTGTTCAGCCCCAAAAGGCAGACAGGAGCTTCCTGACAATTGCAGTGCGTGCTGGGTTGGAGGTTTTCTCAGGGACTGGTACTAGTCCCCAGGAGCCAGTGAGAGCACCAGGGCTGTGGGGCTCTTTGCCAATCTCAGCCTTTCAAGGAGGTTTCAGAGAAGGGCTCCAGAAGCCTGCAGGGAGAGCAGGGGTTCTGGGGAAGATGAAGTTCTTCATCCAGGATCCCTCTGTGACCAGAAGGTGAGTTGCTTTGCCCCATGCCTCTGGTGAGGCAGAGGGCTGGGCCTCTGTGTAGGGGGCAGGCTTCTTAAAGGCAAAGGGTTTGCAAATTTCAACAGCTGCAGGTCCCTAGGAGAATGGCTTTTATTTAAAAATTATGTTTTTCTTGGATCAGATGACTGCATTTGGAGGCTGGGGTGAGGGGTGCAGGCTGCCCCTCTTGGAGCCACAGATGGGTCATTTTTATGTGTCGAGGGTGTCAGCCCAGGACCAGCCCTGGGTTTCTGCCACAGAATCCAGGAAGAGCCATGGAGGTCTTTTGTTTGCATGTGAATGTTATTTTAACCTATTACTTCTGGGCGAAAAATAAAAATTCCACTTGGATGCCTTTTCGTCTAGATTGTAAGATAGTTTCCAGGAAATAATAGATTGTCATTGATATGCTCTTTGACTGCATGGTGTCCTATTCTTAAGCCAGGTTTTGTAAAAATTTAGAGTAGAGGAGGTTTCCCACAATGGAGATGGAAGCCTTCATTTAGCGTCAGGAGCACAGGCTCCACTCTCAGGAGTGATTGTCCTTCGGGGATCTCCTTCACTGAGCCCGGGCCGGGAGTGCGGGTGTGGGTGAGGGTGAGGAGGGCACACTTTGCTTTTGTGTCGTTTTACATTTGGTTTCACTTGTGGACTTTTGGTTCTGAAAAATGATTTGCAAGGGAAGTTGGATATCTGGAGTTCGGGCCCAAGAAGGAGATGGAGAAGTGGATTCTAAGTGTGAATATGGGTTGTGGTTAAGTTCTTGGAAGCAACATTGGTTTCCAAAGATGCCTGCTGTGTTTTTAAGCCACAAAGTTTTATTTATTTATTTATTTATTTTTGACCCAGTGGAAAATGGCGATTCAGGATCCTAAGGACTTTAGGAGAGGTTGTCTGAATGCTAACCCCCCTCCCCTGAAATGCTGGCTTTCTTTTTAGAACAGGAAATACGGGAAATTAACAGTCCTTTTGTGGAGCGTGGTTTGCATGTTGTTCTTTGAGGATGAATTACGGAATTATGCACATGCATAACGATGGTAACCACAGACACATTCTAAGAATAACAAATCAGAAAAATCCATGGTGAGGTTCATTCAGAAATCATCAAGAGTATACTGTCTAACTAAGGAGAGGTTCAGAGGAGCGTATCCCCAGAGCCACCATTTCGGCTGTCACCTAGGTGTAACTCTCAGCAGAAGCAAGCATTCCTGCTAAGATGTTCTGCAAATTTACTGTTGTTTAATCTCATAACTTTTACCCTGAGAGCTGAAATAATAGGCCAGTGTGAAAATGCGCTTTCTTTCCCATTCATTATCTTCCCTTCCTGAGCCAAGCCCATAGGTCGCTTGGCAGTTTGCAATTCTCTGTCTACATGGAATAGATATAGATTTTTTTTCCTGTATGTTTTGGGCATTAACTCTTTGGTTGCCAAGCTGTTGAGCCCTGAGTCTATATCATATACTGGCAGCCTGTGGCTTTCAGGGCTTCAACACATCGTGGTTATATAATGCAGTAGCTTTGCTTGTGGGGTGATTGTTCATATCGTGTATGCTCAGAACGTTCTATTTTTAAAGGATAAAATACCACTCTTCAGAGCAGCCTGCTCACTCCTGCCTCCCTGGGAACCACAAGCTTTGTACTGTGGAGTGGTTGGCATGAAGGCTCATGACATATGGACGGGAGCGCGTTCCTCCTGTCTAGGGCCTCTTAGGACCTGAGGAATGGCTGGAGGCAGTTTCTCTCCAGTCCTGAGGTTGATGATCTGGAGCTGTTGGTGCTCAGCCTGTGCTGCTATTTTCAGCTTCCTTTCTTCCTTGCGTCTTGACATAATTTGACATGTCGCAGCTGAATCTCATCTGTTTGCAGAGCTTACCGTGTTTTGTAATCTGTGTTTTGTGGGGCAGAAGCAGTCCTTGCCTGAGCATATTATATCGTTATTATTTAGGGGGAGAGTTATGATACTATCGATTAACTTTAAAAGATGCAAAACAAAATCGATCCCTTTATTTTCTTTCTGCTGCTAATTTCCTGGCCGGGAGCACCTGGACAGAGGAACTGCTCCTCCTTCTGCTGGACCGGAAGGCAGCAAGCAGGGGTTCTCAAAGCTTGGGAACCTGTATCAGAAGCACCTGGAAGCTGTTACAAGGGCGACTGCAGCCCCACTGGCAGAGTTTCTGAGTTAGCAAGTCTGGGGTAGGGCAAGTCATTTGCAGCTCTCTCAAGTTCCCAGGTGATGTTGACGCTGGCCCAGCACTGCACTTCGCATCACAGATGGAGATCACGGAGGAGGGTTGGTAAATATTTAGGGGGTGGACGATGCCTGCGTCCAGAGAGCCAATTTAAGAAATATACAGATGGTAGAGCAGGAGATTTTCAGTTGTTGTATATCCTGTCCACGCGGTTGAAGACGGACTTGATTGAAAAAGAAATTAAAGTTGAAATAAAATTAGATGACTGAGAGGATGGCTCCTGACAGTGTCCGATGCCGGGATGTTATTTAGGGAGGATGAAGCGTCACGACTCAGACGACTTACTTTGAGATGGCCAACAGCACACACAGACATAGATGAAGTGTGTGTGTGTGTGTGTGTGTGCATGCGCATGCGCACATGAAACACAGCAAAATATTAATTGCTGAAACAATGGGTCTTCATGCTATTCTAGTTTCATAATATTTCTATTTCCAATGCTTTACTGCATAATAAACATCATATTAACATGGTAAACACAATTATAGGGCTTAGGACAGCTTTTCCTGTGTGTGTGCATAGTGGTGAGTAAATCAAGATCACCCACATGTTCACAGCTGTGTCGCTCTGGGTCACATGGGCATGGGCACTGTGTTAGTCCGTTTTCACACTGCTGATAAAGACATACATAAAGAAAAAGAGGCTTAATGGACTTACAGTTCCATGTGGCTAGGGAGGCCTTGCAATCATGGCAGAAGGTGAAAGGCACGTCTTGCATGGCAGCAGACAAGAGAGGATGAGAGTCAAGAGACAGGGGTTCCCCCTTATAAACCCATCGGATCTCATGAGACTCACTCACGACTATGAGAACGGTATGGGGGAACTGCCCCCATGATTCAATTATCTCCCACCAGGTCCCTCCTGCAACACAGGGAAACTATGGGAGCTACAATTCAAGATGAGATTTGGGTGGGGACACAGCCAAACCATATCACGCACACGCGTTCTGATTTCCTTGGGAGTTCTCATTTCCTTCCATTCTCCCTGGTCCTTTATCTCCTTGTTCTTTCCTCCTTTCTCTTCCCTTCTCTTTCACCCCCTCCTCCCTGGCATCCCTCTCTTCTGCTCTCCCTCCCTCCTTCCTTCTTCCTGTCGCACCTCCTATCTTCTGGTGTTTAGGTCAAAGGACTCTGGTCCAGGAGGGTTCCGTGTGGGGATGTGTTGTGCTGAAACCCTATTAACCTCAGTAGGGAAGGCACCAGGTTCAGGAGGCCAAAGAAGAAACCTGGAGCCAGCAAACAAGACGTGTGGTTCTTTTAGGGATTTACATGCAGGAGAGAGAGTCCCATGGTGGCGGGCTGGAGAGGGCTGTCTTTGACATACAGAAACGGTCCAGTAGCGGCAGGCTGGATGACATATCCACCTTCCTACGCAATCTACCACAGACGCAATCTAAGAAGAACAAATCAGAAAAATCCATTTGAGTGACATTTGAGCAAAGCTGTAAGGTGGTGAGGTGGCAGGCTGGGCAAGAAAATCACAACTACAACCGCCTGCAAACATCATGTAGTTTATATTGCATTTTCACCTAGCACCCTCCCCTAGCAACCTCCACCTGGCACCTTCATGGAACTCAAGCTTGGCAACCAAGGCCTATGGGCTGCGTGCAGTCCAGGATGGCTTTAAATGTGGCCCAACACAAATTTGTAAACTTTATTAAAGCATTTTGAGATTTTTTGTGATTTTTTTTTTATATATAGCTCATCAACTATCATGAGTGTTAGTGTGTTTTATGTATGGCTCAAGACGATTCTTTTTCTAATGTGGCTGAAGGAAGCCAAAAGTTTGGACACCCCTGATAGTAACCTAAAACCCATGGCCTCAATCCCCTGTACGGCCCATGTTCCACAGGGCAGGCTGGAGGCTCAGATGTTAATAACAGATAGGAATGGATTTCTGGGTGGGCCACTCCCGAATTCCCTAGTTTGGAACACACATTTGGGTGCATCTGTCATACAGGGTTATTCTAAGGGTGTGCTTAAAATATTGATGTCAGATGCCTTTACCCTATAGGATGCTGTGGTGTCTGTCCAGGAAAAAGTTGAATCATGTGCCACTTATCATTTTCCCAGGGTTTTCAGGCTGCTGCCTGTTTTTTTAAATAAAGTTTTATTGGAATGCACACCACACCCATACACTTACACACTCCTCTGGCTGCTTTCCAGCAGAGTAGCTGAGGCAAAGACCAGAGGTCCACACAACTGGAAATATTTACTTCTGGCCTGTTGCAGAAAAAGTTTGCCCATCCTGATTTGCCTCTGTGGAATGGCTCTTTTGGAGATTCTACACATACATATGTGTGCACATGTGCATACATACACACTCATGCTAAGAAATGCAGCAAGATGTTGACAGTTGTGGAGTCTAGAGTCACTGTGATTGTTCATTGCACTATTTTTTTCTACTTTTCCACGTGCCCAAAAAATTTGTAAAACATTTTGATGACTGTAGCAGTGACCACCCCAGGGTCTCTAAAGGAATAGTGCAGTCTCCATCCCAGGTTCTGAGTTTTCACCTTTTGTCTCACCCACTTGGCAGCCTAATTGAATGGGTAGATGACACAAGTCAATAAAAGCGTTAAATACTCAAGAGCCAAACAGATATCTCAACAGACTGTTAGGGAGGCTGAGTTAACAGGGAGGAGTTTCATGTCGATGAGCGTCAGTTATCGAGCTCAGATTTACAAAGCCCTTTCCCAGGTCCTGCAAGGAGCAGACTTCAGTAGAAATCAGGCCTCCTGGCCGGGCACAGTGGCTCATGCCTGTAATCCCTCACTTTGGGAGGCCGAGGCAGGTGGATCACTTGAGGCCAGGAGGTCAAAGCCAACCTGGCCAACATGGTAAAACTCCGTCTCTACTAAAAATTCAAAAATTAGCCAAATGTGGTGGCACACACCTGTAATCCCAGCCACTCGGGAGGCTGAGGCAGGAGAATCGCTTGAACCCAGGAGGCGGAGGTTGCAGTGAGCCAAGATTGTGCCACTGTACTCCAGCCTGGGCAACAGAGTGAGACTCCATCTCAAAGAAAAAAAAAAAAAAAGAAATCAGGCCTCTTAACTGAAGCAACGTCTGCAGGGTCCCTAGAGTGTATGTGCACACTGTTCCAGCCACTGGGACATCAGGGTGCAAAGCCTTCTGGAGCTTGCGTGCTGGTAGGGAAGGACAATGAACAGCACCTTCAACCAGTAGGGAATCATCCTGCATATCAGTAATAAGTGTTGTGGGAAATGAACAGGAGCAGCAGGGGGAGGTAAGAGAAGGTATAAATGTGGTGGGCGGTAGACAATTGAGTATTACATGGAGGGTCAGGATTGGCATCATCAAGGAGGTGACATTTGAGCAAAGCTGTAAGGCAGTGAGGAGGTTAGCCATGTGGATGTCTGAGGCAAGAGCCTTTGGGACAAAGGGAACCTTCAGTGAAGAGGCCCCACGTAAGAGCCTGCCTGGTGAGTTCCAGGAACAGGGAGGAAGAGCCCGTGGTGGCTGCAGTTGCATGAAATTGCTGGGGAGGGACATGGGAGAGAAGCAGGGACATCATAAGGAGGGGCCTTTGCCAGTGCTTGGACTTTTGCTCTGAGTGTGATGGGGGTGCCACTGGAGTGTTGGAGATTTAGTTATGATTCATCAAATGACTTGAGAATAGGCTAGTGTCCGGCGGGGACTGGCCAGCCTAGCAGTCACGGCTACAGTCCAGGTGGGAGATGATGCTGGCTGGCCACAGTGAGGGTGTGGACGCGGGTACTTCTAGAAGGTGGAATGATGCAGTTGGCTGAGGGAGTGATAGGAAAACAGGGACAGTGGAGTTTCAAGGGAGGACTTTCAGGTTCTGTCCTGAGCTCTAGAAGGATAGAGCATTGGTCCTGGCCTATGAGGGGAAGGCCGTGGTGGAGCAGGTTTCAGGGAGAGAGCAGTTCAATTTCGACTAGCCTGAATTTGGAGCATCTATTTGACATCAGTGCAAAGATGACAAATTGGCAATTGGCTGCACAACTCTGCGCTTGGGAGAGAGGTTTGGGCTGAAGCTGTGCATTTAAGAGGCCGCAGCTGAGCCAAGCTGAAAACGAGCTAATGCGCGCTCTCCCAAACTTAGTCATGTGTCTGCCACCTGTTGTCTAATTTGCCAGATACTTTCTTTTAAACCAGGTCTGTTTTGTTTTGTTTTGTTTTTTGAGATAGAGTCTCACTCTGTTGCCAGGCTGAAGTGAAGTGGTGCAATCTCGGCTCACTGTAACCTCTGCCTCGCGGGTTCAAGTGATTCTCCTGCCTCAGCCTCCTGAGTAGCTGGGACTACAGGCGCCCACCACACCCAGCTAATTTTTGTATTTTTAGTAGAGATGGGGTTTCACCATGTTGGCCAGGATAGTCTTGATCTCTTAACCTCATGATCTGCCTGCCTCAGCCTTCCAAAGTCCTGGGATTAAAGGCGTAAACCACTGCGCTCACCCCCAACCCCTTTTTTTTTTCAGTTTAAACTCATTTTTTTTTTATTGCATTTTAGGTTTTGGGGTACATGTGAAGAACATACAATATTGTTGCATAGGTATACACGTGGCAGTGTAATTTGTTGCCTTCCTCCCCTTCACCTATATCTGGCATTTCTCCCCATGCTATCTCCC